>JALPQI010001411.1:0-17186 GCA_025490895.1 Thaumatotibia leucotreta | reverse complement strand
CTTCCATCATAATACAAGCGACGACAAGTTGGTAGTTGCCTTCCTGAGGAACGAAGGGGGAACTCTGTCATCCTCCCTAATGAATTTAGGTTACTAGGTGTTTCATCTAGTAGACCAGTACAACATTAATTTTCTAATTCACTATCTCCCCGGTAAGTTCGATTGCGAAGCAGACCGCCTGTCTCGCCTGCCTGTCGTTTCCGAGTGAAATCTCCTTCTCCTACCCATAATAACAGTGAAAATATTTTCGAAAGGGACAGCCCGGAAGTAAATACACCTCGTGTCGGCAAGGGCGTATGAAGTGCCTAATTATGTATCACTGGACGCGGCAAATGGTCAAGCCCAGTTTCACAATGCATTCAGTCGAACGTGGCGTTACCAGATAGCTTGGATATTCCCATCACCGTTCTAAAAATACCTCAAGTTTTAGCACGCAATGAATACAGCTGTAGGAATTTACTTGATCGTAGCCCCCCGGTGGCTGATAGTTTTTTGGGAGAACTGATCTCAAAAATCGAGCCCTTGCCCCACCATTCACAATACTTGCTCTAGATCAGGCCCTGATAGACACAGCCCCGTCCCAAGCTCAGGAGTTGATCCTAGAAGCAGGAAAATGTGGGGATGGACAGAAAGCAAAGAAAATTGGTCTCAACAACAAAAGAATTTATTACTTTCTTACTGGCGAAAATCATCGTTAAAAACTTATAAACACCCTTAGTATAAGTGGTGCTTATGGTCGTGTGGTCGCTCGTGGTCGTTAATGTGAATACACCCTCAGCAGCCGATTTTGTTAGATAAATAATTGACCTGGATCAAAAAGTAAGCTTGTCCTATTCGACCATAAATTTAAATGTACAAATCAGCGATTGCTACCTTAACAGACCCTAATTTGCAGGTCAACCTAGCGTCACATACGCTTGTAAAATATTCATGAAAGGCTATTTCCAATGAAACTCCAAAAGTAAACAACGTAAATACGTACCTATACGGGATACCGGTACCTTAGCAGAATTGCTTAAAAAGTGGTACTATCAATGAAAATAGCTTTTAGGAATGTTCAAAACCTGCCTCTATCTTATTGTTGTTTGTTCAGGTCATAGGGTATATGACTTTAATTTACTATCTGTTAATAAAAAACGATTGTATTGTATCTTATACATCAATAATATTTTGGCTAATTTCTGGGTCAAAAACTGATTGTGCCTCTTAAATTATTAACGTTTTTGTAAATGTTAATACTTAATTTACTACATTCTGTTAAGTACATTAAAGGAGTACGTTGTAAGAATCTAATTTTAGTTATGTATAGTTTAGTTAAATGTGTAAAATTACCAATACCCAAACAGGGTTCATGTGAACTATTATTATACAATAAGACCTTGTGTAACACATAATTATATATAATAAATGAATTATGAATTAAATACAGTCAGGCTAGAATTTAACTCAAAATCAGGAAACCCTATTAATATACCTATTGAATTAAAAACAGTTATCTGTTTGCATTTAACTCAAAACTTAAAATATATGGACTTGGACCCTATATTATTTGGTATGGTGACATTTGTAAGTCTGACAATGACGCAGGCATCCAAGCTAGTTCGGGTAGCTAGTGCATCCTGCAGTAGCTTCGAAAAATTGGGTACAAATCCTTCCGTTGGATGAAATCTTAGCTCGCGATAACTGACTCTCACAAAACACTATTTCTAACGTTTGCTGTAGAGAAATTCGACAATCAGCACCCATCTTAGCTGTAACTGAATGTTTTACTCCCGTTGATTATTCAATTTGAAAAATAATTGTAAGAAGATCTTATGGATTAGGAGCAAAGGGTACCTAATCAATAAAAAATAGATACATTTTTAATTGATTTATTTATAATACATTACAATACAACATAAATGAAAAATCAAATTTTACATTGGGTCATTTTGGACTTACCACCAGTTAATTATTACAATTGAGTTTGGTCTGTTCTGTTGTAGATACATAATTACATATGTAACAATGTATTCAGGTTTAATACAAGCCTAGATTAAGTTGAAATAAGCTTATTTTTCAATATTATTGTATGCTAAAGTTGTTTTTCAATAAACAGTATTATTGTATATTATGTGTTTTAATCCATATATCATAATATAAAAGAACCTTTTTATTCTTATCATTATCACACACAAATATGACAGTAACTTTACGAGTTACCTAATTGTTTTCACATGATTCACATTGGTGTCTTGCCACCAGGCGATAACAGACAGGTCTCAAATATTAATGTAGGTTTCGAATAACGGTGCAGAAGCCTAATAGCAGTGTTTTACCCTACAATAAAACACATATTAAGCGAAACACCTTATTCGAAACCTACACTTTATAATCCTGCCTGGCGGTTAAAATGCAATGTTCCATTCTCACAGTTACTTTTCACTAACTCACCACAAATCTTAGCACTTGCACTTCACTTCACCTTTGTGTACGTTTTTGTGGCGGTGGTGTATCTATCTATTATATCACTGTTTTGGTGGAACATTGCAAAACGTGTAAATAAAACATTAAATTTGAGAACCAATGACGAGGGAACGGGCACGCCCTACTCTGGTGGCATGAACAGGAAACTGATAGAGGGGGTAAAAAGAGTAGAGTATAGTCAAATCAGCAACCGTCACGTCATAGTAAACAAGATTGCCTCTCTCAAATATTAATGTAGGTTTCGAATAAGGTGTTTCGCTTAATATGTGTTTTATTGTAGGGTAAAACACTGCTATTTAAATCAAGTAGGGTGGACTTGTTAAAAATGTCACAGAACCAATTTAAAACATACTTACACAAATTCAAAGCAAATGGTGAGATTCTAACATGATCTAAAAGAGTTCCATTTTGTTTTGTTAATTTTACGATCATCTAGTTTCAGTCTATATTTATAATTATTTAATATCAATTTATCTATAATGTAAAATCATTTTGTAGCTTAATTTTGCTGTCTGTAATTTGGTTATATAAAACATTCTACTTTACCATTTGTAAACTACTTAGTTAAGATTTTTGTTAGCAGTTACTCTCATTATTCATTATGCATGTTGAGTTTGCCTGTAATTGGGTGAATACTCGAGCGATTTGTTATTACTAGGCTTGGGACTTTTGGATGCTCGCTATGGTTCTGGCATCCGTGGAGTCGCCATTATGTTAAAATAAATTTTCGAAGTCAAAGTCAAAGCCTGGAATTAAATCATATTAGATGTCATGCTCTATACGTATTAATACATACAACAATACATATACAATTAATTTTATCACAAATCTATTACACACACGTGTCAAAGTTCATAGTTGACGCGATATATGGAGTAGTATATACGTACCTATGATTTACTTTACTATATATGTATCCTCTTTAATACTTGTGTTTTGTTTGACAGACTACTGACATCTATTTCAAATAAAAATAAACACTTGAGTAATAAGCTGTCAGTTCAGATAAAAGATCGTTAACGCAATTTGTAATAACATTTTAAAATGCATAATTTTACGACTTGCGAGATTAAATCCTGGTTAGAGCCGTACCACGAATTAAAATATGACGAAAAAGTCTCATTTCATCTCATTCATGTCATTTCATGTCATTTTGCTCTTTATGTGACGTTCATTTTTAAGTTGGTGTGTGTGAAAAAAGTGTTTATTGTTAAACATATTAAAAGAGTATTCCATCAAAAGCTCGTTGTTACAATGGATAGATCCTTAAAATGAACTAGCAATAAGTGAAGACAAAATACAACTTTAACATCAGTGGACGTAGAGGTCTTTTTCAACTTACAAAAGAGTATTTGATAAGTCCAGAACCCGTTTAACCCCGAAAAGTATAAAAAAAATGATCCATTCCAACTACCATTTTAATGATGAATACGAAATAGTAATAAATAAAATAAATAAATAAATATCTTAGGACATCTTACACAAATCGACTTAGTCCCATGGTAAGCTCAATTAAGGCTTGTGATGTGGGTACCAAGCGACGATATATATAATAGATAGATACATATAGATACTTAAATACATAGACAGCCATGACCAAGGAACACATATTTGTGCTAAAAAAATACACAAATAATGCCCTCGCCGGGATTCGAACCCGGAACCTCCAGCTTTGTAGGCAGGGTCACTACCAACTAGGCTACGGAGGCTGACAGTAATAAATGATGATTATGGCGCACTGATTACTAAAGCCAGTAGCTCATGGGCAATTTTTAAGTATCGACTAATATAAGATTCAAGAGTAATTTTTGTAATTGTTATTTAAAGGTTTTTTCTTTATTTTGTTTACTAGCGGTATAATGTTTTATTGTAATTACGTACCTACATACAAATTATTGTGTACCTACTTTGACTTTGACTTCGAAAAAAATGTTAACATAATGGCGACTCCACGGATGCCAGAACCATAGCGAGCATCCAAAAGTCCCAAGCCTAGTTATTACTGGCATGTTTATCTTTAAGTATTAATATGTATTACACCTGTTGGCGAACCTAAAATAAAAATAAAATAAAATAAATAAAAAATTGTCATAGGTACATGTATGGCGCTTTTGGTAATTTTCATTGATTTACAAGAATTTGCATTCAGAAAGTAGGATTTGAGGAAACCAATGATGGAAACAAATCGGGAATCTCGGAGAAACCGGTTGAAGTCGGTTTTTTAAATTTTTAATTTGGTGATTATATAGCAATCAGTATCAAAAAGATAATAGATTTTTAGTTAAACGTCAAAAACTAAAAAAAGTGCGATTTTTTTTCCGTTTTTTACGTCCTATGCCCAAATTATTTTTTTGTTTTTCTTTTAATATGCATTTTCGTATTGTATATCTATAAGACCTTTATAATATACCAAAATTACAGCTTCGCAACTCGACTTGCGATTTGTATGAAAAACTTAGATAGCGGGCCTCCTGCCTTTGGAATTTCGGGTTTATACTTTCAACTACAAAGTTCACTGACCTAATTTTACCCTTAAATTAAAGAATATTAAGTGCGCTATAAGATCATTATTGTATGTTTTTCGTAGCATAATTAGGTGAGGCGATATTAAGTCGAAAACGTTAGCAAAACACAAAATTTTATCTAGTTTACAAAAAGGGGTACTTTTTAAAGTCTCGAATCTCTGAAACTATAAGACCTACGGTAATGCATGTTAGCTCAACTTGTTGGAAATTTATTAGTCTTTAAACGCTTAATAACATATGATATCAAAAAACGTAAGGTTTTTTTAAATAAAAATCAGAAACTAAAAAATTGCCGTAAATTTCGCAGTTTTTTACGTACTACCCAGCTAGCATAACTTTTTTTTGCTTGCAAAATATGGTTTTATACTGTCCTATAGTGTCTAAACAACCTACCAAAAATGCAGCGATACTACTTGATTTGCGAGTTTAGGGTAAAATTATGTACGATTTGACCGTACTATAATATTGATTATTTATAAAAAGGATATTCCACATGAAATATCATGTGGAATATTTCATGTGTAATCCTCGCGGTAACCGAAGAAAATATTAAAGGATATTCCATTCCAATATTTGTAATCTTGCATATCTTGCATTGCAACTCAATCTTGTATGAAAACACAATAAAAAAAAAAAAAACCAATTAAACTGTAACCGAGATCTGCTTAAGTTTTTCGTCAGTTGTAACATACTTTGGACCAGATTGGAAAACCCAAACTTCACAAAGTTCATCGACAATTGCCTCAATAAAAAGTATGGCGATGTTACATAACATTAAATAAATATTTTGTTGATTTTGTAATTATATAGTCTTAGTTGATATCGTAAATAGGTGCGTTTAAGTCTTAGCTTATTATTATGGTAAAGAAAAATTATCGATATGCAACTTCAATTATCGACATCACAAATATTTTTACCCCATCCCTAAGAACTTGACAGCTACCATTTTGCACCTCCGATACCGGGGTCTAATTACTACGTTACCGGCTGAGAGTGCGTTTTTGAGAAATAGACTATAGACTTTTGACAGATGTAATTATGTACTCGTACATCTTTACAATAGTATACGTAGTTATGTAACTAGCAAAGAAAAGATCAGGGGCCTATTTCTCGTACCTTATTAGACTAGTAATATTAGTCCATGGCCTATATTTTTTACAAGTTTACATACTTGCGTTTTTCGAAGCCACTCTAATAAAATATTAGTTATTAGTTACCAACTAATAAATATTAGCTAATATTATTAGACCTAATTTGGTTTTGGTTTCTCGAATAGAAAGAAAAATAACTACACTTGTAAAATACACTCATAAAGCTATTAGTCGCCGAAGCTTGGTAAAAAATATTAGTCTAAACTATTAGCGTGTTACTTATCACGGTTAACTAAAGAAAATTATAAAATTTGGGCAGATTCGGATGAGAAATAATTAAAATTGTTATTTCCCCCCTTTTTACGTTTACCTATTTAGATTAACGTGTCCGAAAACCTTCCAAATAAAATATCTCTGGCTTTCAATATATTCCTCAAAACCATCAACTTCATATCCATTTTTAATAAATTTAAATATTTTATTTTAACTAAACAAACAATTTGCTTTTTACCGCCAATGTTAATTTTTTTTTTAAATATGTAATAAGGCATGGGTAATACCCCAATCAGCCAAGCTGGACTAATATTTTTTATTAGCAATATTAGTTACCAGTCGAATAATTATTTTCGAGAAACAGAAAATATTAGGACTTGTAAAATTTTCACTAGTAACTAATCTATAGGTATACAGTGTGTGTCTTTGATAGCGACATTGCTTTTAAGTAACGATAGATTAAAGTGTTGTTAACCATTTTAGTAAAATAATACAGGGTGGTCCAAACCTTGACGTCAAAAAATTTTTTTTAGATTCCTCACGTCATGAGCTATCAGAATATACCCCATGTATGTTAGCCGATTTTTTGTAGTTTTCGAGTTATGAATTTATTAATTTTTTTTTTTGAGAAATTCTGGAATGAAGGAATTTGTTAATAAAAAAAAACTGTTGGGTTTTTTAACTAGTTTCTTTTTGTAAAAGTATTAATATAAATAAAGCATTTACGGACAAAAAAATTAGCGTCCTCACTTTGATACAAGTAAGATAAAAAATACCAAATTCATAATTTTTCGCTAAAAACGCATCAAAATAGCATTAATGTACGTAAATAAGAAAAATAAAACATATCCCAAGGATTTTTGGTAATGTAAAGACTGTCCTAGACCTTAAACCTTCGTAAAAGCAAAAAAAAAGTGATACTTAATAATGAGGATTTTTCGGAGTAGTCGGTCAAATAAACTTAAAAAAGCTTAAAATTTTAAAGTAGTAAAAAATGACTTGAATAACTACACAAATTGAGTTTTCGTGGTATTTTCTGTCTTTGTTTATTGATAAGAACAACAAAACAGACGAAATTTCACTTAATTTTAAAATTAAAAATTTAGAAGTTTTTTTTTTAAGTTTATTTGACCGACTACTCCGAAAAATCCTCATCATTAAGTATAACTTTTTTTTTGCTTTTACTAAGGTTTAAGGTCTAGGGCAGTCTTTACATTACCAAAAATCCTTGGGATATGTTTAATTTTTTTTATTTACGTACATTAATGCTATTTTGATGCATTTTTAACGTAAAATTTTGAATTTTGAATTTTTTATCCTACTTGTATCAAAGTGAGGAAGCTATTTTTTTTGTCAGTAAATGCTTTATTTGTAGTAATACTTTTACAAAAAGAAAATATAAAAAAAACCCAATAGTTTTTTTTTATCAATAAATTTCTTCATTCCAGAATTTCTCAAAAAAAAAAATTTCAAAAATTCATAACTCGAAAACTACAAAAAATCGGCTAACATACATGGGGTATATTCTGATAGCCCATGACGTAGGGAACCTAAAAAAAATTTTTTGACGTCGAGGTTTGGACCACCCTGTATAACGATTGCCTTTATTATTTAAGAGTAATTAATTTTTATAAAAATCTCGAGCAGCAATGTAATGCAAACATTTATTTGACGTTTCTGAGAGGAAAAGCTAGTTTCGTTTTCATTTTAATTCGATCAAATCATTGAAGTAACTGCGAACGGTTGCCGACGTTAAATTATTTACTGAATTATCCATTACTAGAAAATACTACAATTTAAAACATGCGAGATTTGGACTACACTAGCACAACAAATCTACATCAACAATTCTTTCTGTGTCTTACTGTCTTGGCCAGCACATTTTGATTCGTATTATTCACTGAACTGATATCAAAAATCACTGCACATACATTATCACTTCTTAGAAATCACATTACCTAGTTCAAACATTTTTATTAAATTTATTAGGAACGTCTGTTGATCAACAAACTTGATGTTATCTTGACACTTCAACTTAATCAATGTGAAGTTTTCAATCGGTACATAAACAAAACGATTATCTGATTCCGCCTTCTTAGTTAACACAAAATTACCTAGCGCTTAATCGTCTCTGTCGCACTTATAAGAAAGAATGACAAAGACGGAAAAATAAAATACGCTACTGAGCGATAGCCATTGACAATTTGGCTAGGCACCCTGGGCTGTTAAGTCCTTTTCTTATGAACAAGGGTCATGATTTTTGACGGACTTGTCATCGAAAAGTGTCACCCACATGTAGGATGTAAATAGGTAGGTAATTAATTGTAATTGTCAGGATGTCACTAAGAGCGAGATTTGAATGAAATCATATGTCAATTGTTAGGTTTAATTTATTAGTTATTGTTATTACTGAATTTACTGAAACATTGCGTGCCGAATTAATTTGTATGAAATTTTTTTTTTTAAATACCTTAACTAAATATGCTAATTTCAGTTCATTAAGACTTGTACTTTCACCCCTTAAAAGGAATGTCGTTATGAAAGACACACGCTGTATATAAACGGCAATGTCCTGACTGACTGACTGACTGACTTAAATCAACGCACAGCCCAAACCGCTGATCCTAGAGAGTTCAAACTTGGCATGTAGATTCTTTATAATGTCTATAGGCGCACTAAGTACGGATTTTTGAAAATTCATCCCTTGAAAGGGTTAAATGGGGGGTTAAAGTTTGTATGGGGAAACAAGATTAATTGGGCTATTTTATTCGAAACTTCACAGGAATAGTTGTTCACCTGTTTAGTAATATTTTAAGGGTTTTAATGCGTCAGAAAAGAAAGTAAACTCCGAGTCAACGACACAACTGATTTATTTAGGGCTTACCCTTAGATTATAGATTATATAACTACCCCACATTTTATACATATGCCACACCTCCCCCTGTTACAAAAAAAAACAATATTTTTATTAATGATAAGTTCCTTATCTAACAACAATGGTAGTCTCAAATGACAGTGTAACAATGCCTATGTTAAAGATTATTTAAAGTAATGTATTTAAACAATATGTTATAAACTCATATAAGATTAATCTTTAAGTCTAAATAATAATATAAAGTTATTAGTACTGACAGCAACATTCCCAGCCAGCCAACAGTAGGCTTTATGCCCTTGTAATATAATAAGGATTACAAATGCACAGCTCACAGTGTTGTCGATGGTACGTAAGTAGTTTGTTACATGTTTTCATATTTTTTTTTTACAATTAAACAGTCGGCGCTCAAAATTTAATTAATTATACTGAGCATTATATAATAGCTATTATTACTTATCTTCTAAGTGGCATAAATTGAAACATATCTACCATACAACAATTCACAATAACCGTCCTTTACACTCTTCACTGCAAGGTGTTAGATAATAACGCGCTTTATGTTTTATGATTATGACATTAAGTCTCAACTTAAGTTATCGAAAATAAATGAATGGGAACGATAGTGACTTAGGTACATAATCTATTGTCTACATTTAGTTACCTATTTAATCGTACCAAATAAATTCCCAGTGACCCATATAAGCACATTTCACTATATAGACGCCTACAAAAGATATTATATTAATATATAAAAAAAAATAAAATAAAGGAAGTCGGAATCTAATACCACGAATTTTCATTGACTACCTATTCTGAAATATAGTTATACTTTATATTTGCCTTTCGTTGTATTTACGCAACTACGCAAAGGTCGTTTTTTAACTATGTTACCTTCTGACGTGGATGGATTAGTGGAGACCGGCTCAACGGTGGGGTTCATCGTTAATTCGCCTGTCTGGCACTCCTCTGACGCGCTGACCGGAGGCTCCTCTAGCGGGTCCTGGAAATCATCAGATTCCACACTGACATCAGCATCGATAGGACTAGCCCTATCGTTCGAAGTCGATGGCAACGCGCTGTCCACCTCTGACTTTGGTTCGAATGTTGACAGCGAATAACGATTTTTCGCCGACTGAATCGGCAACAGCTGATCGATGTGTCGTTTCCACTCGTGTCCGTCTGAGAGACGTACTCTATAAGTGAGCGGATCTTGACGCTCTGTGACGACTGCCTCGGCCCACTTACTGGACTGCCGGCGGTAGTCGCGTGCCAGCACCGCGTCCCCGGGCTGCACGTGCCGCTCGGCGCCCGGCCGATGCCGGCCGGCCCGATCCTGTGTCAGACTTACTCGCTCGTGTCGTTCGAACGAGGGCAGGATTACATCGAGTCGTCCACGCAGCCGTCTGCCGATCAAGGCTTCTGCCGGGGTCACACCCGTTGTGCAATGCTGTGTGTTGCGGTACTGAAATAAAAACCTGCATATAGCTACCTCAACATCTGCCCCTTCGTGTACCGCTTTCTTCATCGCCCGCTTTGCGGTCTTAACGGCATTTTCAGCTGCACCGTTTCCTGCAGCTCTATAAGGGCTCGTTATTGTGTGTGTGATAAAATTCTTTTTTAAATATTCGGCAAACTCTGCCGAAGTGAACGGCGGTCCGCCATCACTTACAATCTGACTGGGAAGGCCAAATCGAGCGAACTGCTGTCTTAACATGAGTATAGTCGCTGCGGCATTGGTACTAGCCATTTTTTGGACTTCCACCAATGGGTATGCTATGGGCATCGACTGTCACCAAGTAATGTTTACCTTGAAACTCGGCGAAGTCGATGTGTAGCCGCTGCCATGGCCGCGCCGGGAAGCTCCAGGGGTGCAGCGTGGCGCGCGGCGGCGCGTCGCGCTGCTGGCGGCACGCGCCGCACGCGCGGCACCAAGCCTCGATCTCGGCGTCCAACTGCGGCCACTATACGTACCCGCGTGCTAAATTTTTCATTTTAACTACGCCCAGGTGACCTTCATGCAGCTCCATTAACACCTGTTGCCTCAAACCATTCGGTATGACCACCCGATGGTTGTACAAGATGCAACCCCTCTCTAATGTTAAATGGTCCTTCCTATGAAAATAAGGTTTCTCCTGCTCCGCTGTTACGCTAACCGGCCAACCATTTCTGATATAATGACATATATGATTTAAAACCGCGTCAAGTTCCGTCCGTGATGCCACATCTTTCGCGCTGATTGGAAACGAATCCTCAACATAATTAATGTATGATATTGCGTCTACAACCTTATCCTTATTACGCCGATAGGGCAGCGGCAACCTGGAAAGCGCATCTGCATTACTGTTATCATTGGACTTCACAAATTCAATCGCAAAATCGTAAGCTGCCAGCCTTGTCGCGTATCTTTGTAACATCCTAGCGGCCGTTTGAGGTAAACCTTGTTTTGAACCAAATATGAACGTCAAAGGTTTGTGGTCAGTCTTAATAATGAAATGACGGCCATATAGATACTGGTGGTGTTTAATAACACCCGCGATTATTGCCAGCGCCTCTTTATCTAACTGACTATACGCGCGCTCGGCCGCGGTCAGCGTGCGAGACGCGAAACATTGGGCCGCTCTGACCCGTCCGAGAAGCGGTGGGACAATACGCTGCCGAGACCGTAAGACGTAACACACTGTCGACGTAATACACTGTCGACGGCTAAAACTAACGGCAAGTCGGGGTCATAATGCACCAATACGCCTTTGCTCGCCACTACATTTTTGACATGTAAAAATGCTTTATTGCAATCTGTCGACCAAACCCACAGCACATCTTTACGTAGCAACCGGTGTAACGGATAAAGCGTTGAGCTAAGATTAGGTATAAACTTTGCGTAGTAATTAATTAGCCCTAAGAATGACCGTAACTGCGTAATATCATTCGGCGCAGGCGCCTCGACAATGGCTTTAATCTTGTCCGGGTCGGGGTGTAAACCTTGTTTATCAATAATAAACCCTACGTAAACAATGCTATCTTGCAAAAAAACCGGCCAAGTGCGAGTCGGACTCGCGCGCAAAGGGTTCCGTACCATTATCAATTTATTATTAAAAAAATACAGTTAAATCAACCTACCTCAAAAACTATAGGAGATAATTTTATCAAACCAAAAATCGTTGATAGAGTTTATTAATGTGCATAACATATATTTTTTTCAGAATTTTATATCGCGTAGTTTAAAAAATAGAGGGGGGGGACACATTTTTCAGACTTTGAGACCTGATATCTCAAAAACGATTTGCTTAAATAAAAATGTGATGTATAAACCTTCATATCATTTTCAAAGACCTTTCTATTAATACCCCACACGCTTATGTACAACTAAAAAAAAAATTCTATCCCTCAGTTACATGTATGGAGGGCCCCCACCCCAATGGTTTTTTTTACAATTTAGTATCACATTCCTGTAGCGGTTCATACAACACATATCCTTACCAAATTTCGTTACTGTAGCATTTATAGTTTCCGAGTAAATTGGCTGTGACAGACGGACAGACGGACAGACGGACAGACGGACATGACGAATCTATAAGGGTTCCGTTTTTGCCATTTTGGCTACGGAACCCTAAAAAGAACATTTGTCTAATTTAATTCTGAGACCTACATCGCGTAACCTTTTAAACAGCGCCGTCAGGTTGGCAATATGCTCGTCCCTGTCGCGCCCGGTGACCGCGATGTCGTCGAGGAACACTGCGACCCCCCGCAGCCCCCTCAGCGTCTCCTCCATAAACTTCTGAAATTTTTCAGGAATACAACTTAAACCAAACGGAGTGCGTCTATATACGAAAGTACCTATATGGGTGGCACATGGCAGTTGGCAGTGAACGGTTGAGATTCGTCATCCAACAATAACTGTTGGTACGCATTTGTAAGGTCAATCTTACTATATTGCTCGCCCCCACTCAAAGCGGCGAATAACTCCTCAATTCGTGGTAGGGGGTACGGCTCCTGTACTAACTTTGGGTTAATGGTGACTTTGTAGTCACCACAAATACGAATCTCGCCCGATTTTTTAATTACTGGTACAATCGGTGTGCCGAAATCAGAATACTCGACTTTATAGATCGTACCCTCGGCCACTAGTCGCTCGAGTTCCCGCTCCACCGGCTTACGCAATGCTAAGGGCAATGACCTCGCCTTAATAAACACAGGATCAGTATTTGATAATTTAAGCGAAATTTTTTTTGTAGTACAGGTACCTAACCCTGATGTGAATACGGTCGGAAACCTTTGCCGCAAATCATCCACTAAGTTTATTTCCGACACATGCATAATTAAATCGTAAATTTCCACTATACTTATCTTTAAAAGTCTTAACCACGAACGGCCAAATATAGGGGGTCCCCCATTTTTAATTACCCATAGCTTCAGGTTTTCCGACACATATTCACCCAAAATACCTTTTACAATAATGTAACCAACCGGCTTAATCGGGGTTTTATTATAAGAATGAAAGCACAAATCACTAACCTGTAATGGTTCGTTTTTAAAATATTGATCATAAAAATCTGTGTTAATCGCAGCAATTTTACTACCTGTGTCCAGTTCAAAGGTCAACTTCACTCCATTCACCAACATCGGCACTAAATACGGCTTGTCACCTTTTCCACTGACTTTAAGATTAAAGAAATCGCACTCCGACTCATCCTCGCTGTCTAAATAATGATGTCCACCTCCCGGCGGCTTCCCGCTCGAGGTTCGAGGACCCGTTTTGCACATCGTCTTGAGATGGCCCTTCTGGCCACAACTGTCGCATGAATAATTTCTAAAACGACACCCGTCCGCTCGGTGCGGTCGGCCGCACCGCCAGCATGCGCGGCCCGGTGCCGCGGCGCGCGCGCGCCTCGCGCCTCCACCCGGTGCACCGGCTCGGCGGCGCCGGCGCCGTGCCCAGCGGTGGCCGCACTCGCTCCACAGCCCGAGCCGCTCGCCTGCGCGTGCCGCTCCGCCGCCTCTAGCGCCAATGCCAACTCCACCGCTCGTTTGTACGTCAACGTCGCCTCTGCGAATAACCGGGACCTCATGTCCTCGTCCGATAACCCGGATACGAATTGGTCTCTCAGGTTTTCTTCTAGACCGCTGCCGAAGTTACAAGTACTGGCTAGATGTTTTAAGGCCTGCAAGTAATCTCCGACGGGCTCGCCCGCCTTTTGTCTTCGTAGACGAAACACGTGTCGCTCCGCGATTTCGGAGCGCTTTGGTTCGAGATGGTCGCCGACTATTTTCTCTAACTCGTTAAAAGTCTTCGTTTCGGGGTCATCCGGCGCACACAAATCGCACATTAAACTATATGTAGCCTCCCCAACTAAAGTCACTAAAGTGGCCACTTGTAATTCCGTTTTAATTTCGTTTAAGAGGCCCTACCGCGAACCACGAACGAAGTGTTGCCTCTCTCGCACACTTGTGAATTCGTACATAAGTTTGACAGGGAGACAACACTTCTTTCGTGGTTCGCGGTAGGGCTTAAGGTTATAAATTGTTTGACACGCCTAATGTACGCCAACCACTTTTTGCTCGCCAAGTCAAACGGTTCAATTTTGCCGATCGGCATGTTTAACGATTATTGCACGCGTTTTAAACACAATTTAGCACAAAATTGTCCTTTGTTCTCGTCGCCAGTAATATTTTAAGGGTTTTAATGCGTCAGAAAAGAAAGTAAACTCCGAGTCAACGACACAACTGATTATTTAGGGCTTACCCTCAGATTATGGATTATATAACTACCCCACATTTTATACATATACCACAGTTTTCAATAATAAATAAGTAAACACGTGTTTCAGTATTTTTGTAAATTCATTTCCTATGGGGGTTAAATGGAGGGTTAAAGTTTGTATGGGGAAATAAGATTAGTTGGGCTATTTTATTCGAAACTTCACATGAATGTTTTTGACAATAAATAAGTAAACACGTGTTTCAGGTTTTTTGAAAATTCATTGCCTATGGGGGTTAAATGGGGGGGTTAAGGTTTGTATAGGGAAACAAGATTAGTTGGGCTATTTTATTCGAAACTTCACAGGAATGTTTTTAATAATAAATAAGTAAACACATGTTTCGGGTTTTTTGAAAATTCATTCCCTATGGGGGTTAAATGGAGGGTTAAAGTTTGAATTGGGAAATAAGATTAGTTGGGCTATTTTATTCGAAACTTCACATGAATGTTTTTAACAATAAATAAGTAAACAAGTGTTTCAGGTTTTTTGAAAATTCATTCCCTATGGGGGTTAAATGGAAGGTTAAAGTTTGTAAGGAGGAACCAGATTCGTTGGGCTATTTAATTCAAAACTTCATAGACAAGATTAGTTGGACTAATTTATCCGAAACTTCGCAGGAGTATTCTGTAAATTAAATGAGCAAAGACGTGTTTCAGGGGAAAGAGGTAAAAATGGGTAACTAAGTGAAAAAAATCAGGATAGGTATCGTTTTTATGACTTATCGGGTCGTAGATCACGAAAACACGTAGAACAACGTAGAAGACGTTAAATACTATGTACCCTGTTATGGCATGATGGGGTAGATTTCGAAAAATATAAATAAAGGTTCATTATTTATGTCCACTTCTGGTTCTAGAGATTCCAAATTTATCACGTAGGCTAAGGGTTTAGGGTGTACTTTAAATAAATGTTAACTCAAAATCCACACCCCTAAGGGGTGCAATGACGGAGGTCCTGAGTTTGTATGGGAAAACTTTACAGGAGTATTCCTAAACATAAAAGGATAAAGACAAAGTCAAAGGGGTGAAAAGGTTAAACAGTAAAAAAAACAACATGCATATCGTTTCTATGGTTTATCGAGTCACTGTGATGAGGGTCCCGATTGACTGACTCATCACCGGTTAAAATATTTTTACCTTGACTATTCTAGCATAAGACAAAAGGACAAAGCCTGTTTCGGATTACATTATTGTTTTGTAGGAGGGTGAATATCTGAGCGTTTCAACCGCCCTAATTTTGGTGGCATCATTTTTGACAAAGTTTCTAAACGTTTCAATGTTATACTTCGCCATTTGTATAAGGTACCGTGCCTCCTTAAAATGACAAAGTAGCATATTGTAACGAATAGAAACTTCGACAAAAAATAATGCCACCTAAATTAGGCGGTTGAAATGTTTAGATATTCACCCAGGGAAAATGACGATGCCTGCGTTGCTAATTTTAATTCGTGTAGTTTATTTGTGCAATTAAGTATTTAATCATGTCATACTAATATGTTGTTCAATGAAACAGACTTCAGACAGAATGTAATAAAGTAAGATTATACTTTGGTTAAGGAAAAGTTAGAACCTGCGATCCCACAGAAACAAACGGCTATCAAAGTAGGTTTTTGGTTTAGGTTAGAACTGCGACCCCCACATAGAAACGAACGACTATCAAAGGAGGTTCAGGTTAGGGTTTGAACTGTAACCCCATACAGCAACGGACGGCTTTGAAAGTAGGTTTATGTTAGGTTTGAACTCCAACCCCACATAGAAAACTAACGCCTATTAAAAGTAGTTTAGGTTTAGAATTGCGACCCTACACAGCAAACGGCTATCAAAGTAGTTTTAGGTTAGGTTGAAACTGCGGCCATTGCGATCCCACGCAGAAATGAACGGTTATTAAAATAGGTTAAAGTTAGGTTCCAACTGTGACCCCATACATAAGCAAAACAGCTATCAAAGCAGGTTCAGGGTTAGTTTAGAACTGCGGAAGAAATATTACTAAATTTAAACCAAACTAAAATAAGATCCCGTAAAGAAAAAACCTCCATTATAACCTAAATACAAAATAACTCAAGTACGTAGGTACATTCAAAATTCCCTGATTTAAATTTACTAGAAACTATTCTTCGACAGAATGACTTGTCAATGAAATGAAAATACTTGAACCGTTGTCTTTAAAAACAACTTTCGATTAAATGTTTGTCGGCAAGTCA
>JALPQI010001410.1:0-14581 GCA_025490895.1 Thaumatotibia leucotreta | reverse complement strand
GCCGGAATGAGCCGAACTTGTCCAGCACTATGTTGCCTTTGCGGACCTGGGGATCAAAGTCAAAGTGTTTTATTTGTAGGTATATGTCAAACTGATAACAGTGGTGGAATAAAAAATAAACAATTATATGTAGCACTATACCTTGCCTGATGGCGTACAATAACATTATGTTCTTACACACTAACAACAAAAATTATTTAGTTAAATTAATAAGTAAATTATATCAACAAAAATTTAAATTACCATTTGGTGGTGGTTGGTCGAGGTGTCGAGAGTAGAGAGAGAGTAGTTGGAGCGTTCGAGAATCGTTTTAGGTGATTGTTTAAGAAGTTTTCATCACACTTGCTGTCTAAACGCACCTTTGCTTGCGCGCGTAGCGGGAGTAATAGAAAAGTGAAATTCCCTAGGGAGTAATAGAAATGTCAGTACGCCATTTAATAATAATATTATGTCTTAAAACTTATTTTTTGGTTGGCAAGTGTGATGAAAAACATTGTATGCATCATGTGGTCGGTAAGCGGAATACTAACTCGAGTCATAAAAGCCCTCCGCCTAACAGCGTCGAGTTCTAACACTCTCGTTAGTAATTCCGTACTTACCTCCCTTGATGCACAATGTACTATTATCTCCGGTTATGATTTTTAGGGGTGTCGCTAAGAACAAATAAAACATGGAAGCCGCACGCCATAAGTCCTGAAGTTTAGTTGACAAGTATCACCCCCTCTTCAATGCATCACGGCAATTAATTTCAATGTCAACCTATAAAAACTTAAACCGCCATTAAAAAATAGTTGTGATTGGTCCATCAAAGTTTTGATTGGCTATATTCTATAAACATTTGTCAAAGATGTTGCGCCGAAATATGCGCGATGTTAAGAAAAGCGCCATGTCCTGCTCATCTTGGCACAATTTAACAACTGTTTTTGAGGGCATTTTTGAGCTGGCGTTAGACGTCCATGTTATATAATTATGGTCGCAGGGGTGTCGTGAAAGTTATATCATCAAGAAAATTATAAAAAAGATTAAAATACACTAAAATACTGACGAGAAACTGGACTAGAACATCTCGGTCGGTGTATGCTGCGTTCTTTACTCGAAGTAGCATGTTTATAGTGGCGAATATAGCTATTGTAAAAGCAATTTAATTATGCTTTGGTCAACCAGTTTGATAGTCAGTAGAAAAGATGACAAATTCAAATTTTCTACGGGAGCCTACATTTTTTGAATTTGCCCCCCTTTTTCTACTAACAAGCTGGTCGACCAAAGTATAAGTTGAATAAATAAATATCTTGGGACATCTTACACAAATCAACCTAGTCCCACGGTAAGCTCAATTAAGGCTTGTGGTGTGGGTACCAGGCGACGATATATATAATAGATAGATACATATAGATACTAAAACGTCACGAGAAACGTCAGTTACATCAGCTGTTCAGTCTCTCCCTATTTTAAATTAAATAAATCATGCCGAACTCCGAAAGTGAAGTGATTTTCAAGAGGTACAAGGACACTCTACTCGCAGTTAAAAAAGACCATGTGAGTACCATTGCTACAGTGCAAGATTTATTAAAAAAGCTTCAAGACCAACAGAAGCTAATCCAATCGCTGTCCGACCAAATAACGAAGTTGGAAGCTACTAACAAGCAAATAAAAACACCTCCAATCAAACGTGCAGTAACGAGAGCTGCTACAAAAGCTCTCGCGGCGGCCAATGAGAGGGCTACTCCGCTCACGGCGACGTCAGCTACACCCAATGACAACGAGCGCCCAATAGAATCGGTTTCAACGCCTGCGAGTCCTGTGACCTCTCAACTCGGCAGTGTTACTCCACCACCGTTGACGATTCAAAACAAAAAAAACGACTACTTACATCAAAAACAAAGAAGATGAGTTATGTGCTTCAAAAATAATTGAAGATATTAACACACCTCAACCAAGCAAACCAAAAGATACGGTCAAATCAGGTAACAATATGCGCCGAAAAACGACATCTAACTTATTAATAAAGGGGTCAGCAACCAACACCAACCTGGCCGGTGTTGACTTGTTAAAGTTCGTGCATGGATGTTTTTTCTGTGTACAATCGACGCCGCAAAGTGTTATTGATCATCTTAACACAGTTAAAACGGGCCACTACACTGTCAGCGAAATACCATCAAAAAGAAATGACTACAAATCATATAAAATAGGAATCCCTTCCTCACTATTTGAAGCTTTCATGACTTCCGCAGCGTGGCCAGAACACGTTAAAATAAACAAATGGCAGCCCTTTCTCTACAAGAAATCCTCGAATCCCAGGGTCCATCCCGATAATAACCTCGAGGAATAATGAAACTAAACTGCTCACTATCTGTCACCAGAATGTTAGAAGCCTCACAAATAAGACACAACACATCGAACTACTACTTCGTCAAGAAATGGAATGCGACATATTTTGCGTTACCGAACACTGGCTTAAGCTCTGTGAAATTAAAAACATTGCTTTTCAATCCTACCAACTCGCGTCTGCCTACTGTAGGCCGAATATGGAGCACGGCGGGTCAGCCATCTACACAAAAAATAATATTTTGTTTACCGAACGTACTGACATATGTAACCTATCCGTTGAACATATTTTAGAAGCCTCATGTATAGAATTATCCAAATGCAATACCATTATTGTCTGCATTTATCACTCCAACCTCAGTAATTTTCAGTTGTTTTTAAATGCTTTTGAATGTTTACTTTCCAAATTATCTGACGAAAACAAGAAAATCGTTCTAGTTGGTGATTACAATATTAATTACTTACAGGAATCCTTCCAGAGACGTACATTGGATGACTTGATCAGGTCGTACAGTTTTGCACAAGTCGTCACTTTCCCAACTCGTCAAGTAGGTACATCGAGCACTTGTCTTGACCATATATACATCAATAGTATATTGAGCACGCACGGTTTCACTACACACTCAATTAAAACTAACATTTCCGATCACTTTGCACAAAGAATATCTTTCAAATTGCACTTGAATAACCCAACACATTCATTCACACGCACATTTACGCGAGAAAAAAATTGTCAATTTTAAACAAATTATGATTTCCATTGACTGGCCATCTTTATATATTAAATCTAATTATAATCCTATTAATCACTTGACATCTATTATTAATATTTTAAATAATGCAACGGACATTTGCTTTCCGGTAAAAAATAAACCGATAAAAACCAACAAGCCTTGCCCATGGATCACTAATGACATAATTATGCAAAAACAATTCCTAACCTCACTTATTGATTTGTGCACTAAATTTCCTACGAACACGCACCTCATTACGTTAACTTTATCCTATTCATTAAAACTTGAGGAATCACTGGCTACTGCTGAACGAGTTTACTATTGTAAGTCCCTTGATCTAAGCAAAAACAGTCATAAGTCAATGTGGCAAATAGTAAACGATTACACCGGCCGGAAACCTGCAATTAATCAGTGCAGCCTATCTAGCCTAAAGGACAACTGCGGACTGCATTATGATTCGCAAAACCGGTTAGCGAATGATGTAAACAACTTTTTTCTCGCCGCTGCCGCCACAACGCAAGCACCTACAGCGGATCCTTTCTTAGCTAAACAATTGTTATGCCAGTCAAGGACCCCTAGTAATGTTTCTATACACTTAAAAAAGTTCACTGAAACGGAATTACAAAAAATAATAACACAAGATATCGCTAGTAAAAATACATGTGACATATATAACATCTCAACTAAACTACTCCGAGTGGCCTTACCTACTATATTATCACATCTTGTTTCAATTTTTAATTACTTACTTAAAAACGGATTATATCCTTCTATCTTTAAAAATGTCAAAGTCGTACCCATTTACAAAGGCAAGGGACCTAAGGACACCCTTACAAGTTTCAGACCCATTAGCATAATTCCCGCAATCGCTAAAGTATTTGAAAACGGCCTATCTAAACGCATATCGACATTTTTAGAAACCTTTTCATTGTTAAGCAATAAGCAATATGCGTATAGGAAGTGCAGATCGTGTACTACTGTTATACGCGAAATCGTCCACAAAATCATGGCGGCCAAAGAAGGTGCAAGTCAAGTTGCAATATTGCTATGTGACATGACCCGTGCCTTTGACCTTTGTGACCACAAGGTGCTAGCACAAAAAATTGAACATTTAGGTATTAGGGGTCCAGCACTACAATTAATCCTAGATTTCCTATCAAATCGTCAACAGGCTGTTATTTTGAATAATGGTCAGGTTAAGTCGAATTACGGTGGTGTCGACATCGGTGTGCCCCAGGGATCCTCGCTCGCTAATCTGTGTTTCCTTATCCAGGTCAATGACCTCCCTGAGTCAGTAGACGGAGACATGTACATCTTCGCAGATGATGCGTGCAACATCATCACGGCAAACACAGTGCCGCAGCTGGAGGACTCCTTGAGGTCTGACATCGGTAGACTGCTCAACTGGTTTTGCGCTAATGGATTGGTATTAAATCTATTTAAAACACAAATTCTCCATATTAACCTCGGCGGACGGCCTCCCGCGCCGCTAGGCATAGATATAGATGGCACTACTTTACCACAAGTGCAGAACTCCAAATTCTTAGGCATTACACTGGACTCCAGCCTGAAATGGGACGCACACATAGATAACTTGTGTTTAAAACTATCAGGCTCATGCTACGCTCTAAGCAGGTTAGCTCGCGTGCTACCTCCGAAGGAACTCCGGTCATGTTACTACGCACTTTTCCACTCCTCGATGTGTTACGGCTTAGAATTATGGGCAACGGCTGCTGAATGGCATCGTGTCTTTATTTTACAAAAGCGAGCTATACGCATAATCTCACTAGTTCCGCCTCGTACTCCAGCGCAAGAGTTATTTAGACAAAACAACATCTTTACACTACCTTCTCAATACATTTATGAAGTTGCAAAACACGTCAACCAAAACCTGGACTCGTTCCCGTGCAAAATGATCACGCGCACAAGACATGGCTCCAAACACCAACTCCGCACTGACCCTATAAAACTGACCAAGTCATCCAAAATCATGTCACAGGTTGGACCTAGGGTTTATAATAAGCTCCCAGCGGAGATAAAGAATGCAGGTAGCACAACACTATTTTTAAATAAATTAAGGAAGTGGCTACTGCACCACTCGTTTTATGATTTTAATGATTATTTCAATCTACCTGACATTTTATAATTTAAATCCTGGAATAATTACATCAAATTAGTTTTTCGAATTATTATTGACATGTACCTACCTTATTAATTAATTTATTATTGTATGACATTTATTTTTAAAATGTAATCGAATCACAATTGTCATGTACAAACTTACACTATAATTAGGTTTTTTCTTTTTATTTTACCATTTTGATTTTATAATAACTTGTTGACATGTAATATTTAGAATATTATAAATAAATGACTATGACTATGACTATGACTACTTACATACATACACAGCCTTGACCAAGGAACAAACATTTGTGATAAATAAATACACAAAGAATGCCCTCGCCGGGGTTCGAACCCGGAACCTCCAGCTTCGTAGGCAGGGTCACTACCAACTAGGCTACAGAGGCTGAAGTTTCGACACCTATGTAACACCTATGTATGACACTTCAATGTAATAAACGTGGTATTTTTTAAATAGTTACCTGCGGGTGTTTGCGGCGGCTCGGGCTCGCGGTTCTTCCTTCATGGCCATGGCGCGCCGCACCGACACGTTCTTGTCGCCGGAAGGAGGGGGCTACAACAATGGTTACCTGCGGGTGTTGCTCGGTGCCGGGCGGCTCGGGCTCGCGGTTCTTCCTTCATGGCCATGGCGCGCCGCACCGACACGTTCTTGTCGCCGGAAGGAGGGGGCTACAACAATGGTTACCTGCGGGTGTTGCTCGGTGCCGGGCGGCTCGGGCTCGCGGTTCTTGCCGGCGGCGGGCGGCTCCTTCATGGCCATGGCGCGCCGCACCGACACGTTCTTGTCGCCGGAAGGAGGGGGCTACAACAATGGTTACCTGCGGGTGTTGCTCGGTGCCGGGCGGCTCGGGCTCGCGGTTCTTGCCGGCGGCGGGCGGCTCCTTCATGGCCATGGCGCGCCGCACCGACACGTTCTTGTCGCCGGAAGGAGGGGGCTACAACAATGGTTACCTGCGGGTGTTGCTCGGTGCCGGGCGGCTCGGGCTCGCGGTTCTTCCTTCATGGCCATGGCGCGCCGCACCGACACGTTCTTGTCGCCGGAAGGAGGGGGCTACAACAATGGTTACCTGCGGGTGTTGCTCGGTGCCGGGCGGCTCGGGCTCGCGGTTCTTCCTTCATGGCCATGGCGCGCCGCACCGACACGTTCTTGTCGCCGGAAGGAGGGGGCTACAACAATGGTTACCTGCGGGTGTTGCTCGGTGCCGGGCGGCTCGGGCTCGCGGTTCTTCCTTCATGGCCATGGCGCGCCGCACCGACACGTTCTTGTCGCCGGAAGGAGGGGGCTACAACAATGGTTACCTGCGGGTGTTGCTCGGTGCCGGGCGGCTCGGGCTCGCGGTTCTTCCTTCATGGCCATGGCGCGCCGCACCGACACGTTCTTGTCGCCGGAAGGAGGGGGCTACAACAATGGTTACCTGCGGGTGTTGCTCGGTGCCGGGCGGCTCGGGCTCGCGGTTCTTGCCGGCGGCGGGCGGCTCCTTCATGGCCATGGCGCGCCGCACCGACACGTTCTTGTCGCCGGAAGGAGGGGGCTACAACAATGGTTACCTGCGGGTGTTGCTCGGTGCCGGGCGGCTCGGGCTCGCGGTTCTTGCCGGCGGCGGGCGGCTCCTTCATGGCCATGGCGCGCCGCACCGACACGTTCTTGTCGCCGGAAGGAGGGGGCTACAACAATGGTTACCTGCGGGTGTTGCTCGGTGCCGGGCGGCTCGGGCTCGCGGTTCTTCCTTCATGGCCATGGCGCGCCGCACCGACACGTTCTTGTCGCCGGAAGGAGGGGGCTACAACAATGGTTACCTGCGGGTGTTGCTCGGTGCCGGGCGGCTCGGGCTCGCGGTTCTTCCTTCATGGCCATGGCGCGCCGCACCGACACGTTCTTGTCGCCGGAAGGAGGGGGCTACAACAATGGTTACCTGCGGGTGTTGCTCGGTGCCGGGCGGCTCGGGCTCGCGGTTCTTGCCGGCGGCGGGCGGCTCCTTCATGGCCATGGCGCGCCGCACCGACACGTTCTTGTCGCCGGAAGGAGGGGGCTACAACAATGGTTACCTGCGGGTGTTGCTCGGTGCCGGGCGGCTCGGGCTCGCGGTTCTTGCCGGCGGCGGGCGGCTCCTTCATGGCCATGGCGCGCCGCACCGACACGTTCTTGTCGCCGGAAGGAGGGGGCTACAACAATGGTTACCTGCGGGTGTTGCTCGGTGCCGGGCGGCTCGGGCTCGCGGTTCTTGCCGGCGGCGGGCGGCTCCTTCATGGCCATGGCGCGCCGCACCGACACGTTCTTGTCGCCGGAAGGAGGGGGCTACAACAATGGTTACCTGCGGGTGTTGCTCGGTGCCGGGCGGCTCGGGCTCGCGGTTCTTGCCGGCGGCGGGCGGCTCCTTCATGGCCATGGCGCGCCGCACCGACACGTTCTTGTCGCCGGACGGAGGGGGCTACAACAATTCAACCGATGTCTTGGCAATCCAGTTTAAACTATCGCGAGATCAACATTGGGCACAATATTGATGATATTTCTGTTCAACAATCTTTGTCAGTAAAAAAGGCGCAAAATTCCAATTTTCTATGGGCTGCCAACTGTTAGCGCTTTTTTTTCAATTAGTCGCTTTTTTCTACTGACAAACTGATTGGCCAGATTCATTAAACGGTGAAACTCATGTAACTATATTTATTCACCATGTGTGACTTGTTCGGAGAGCCTAAGTATCCATAACCGAATACTTAAACACACAATATCAATATCTTCTCTTAGATGGATAATTATAATTATATCACTTTTATAATAGTCTAACCCTAACAAAAAATGTGGGAAACATACTACATTTTCCTAATACATTTTACGTGAACTATAGCAATTTTATTTTACTTTGTAAACTAAAAGGATTATTTTTTAATTGATTTTTGTCAAAGTTAAGTGTTATTTACCTTAGGTGCATCTTGCGAATCATCCGAACTGTCATCAAATGCGTAATGCTCCTTATATCCTTTGCTGGAAGAGTTTTCTTTCTTCTTGCTCACTCTACTGTAAAACAAATTAGTATGAAAGAATACTTAAAATATAATTGTAATCGTTAAAATGAAACGAAATTACTAAATTAAACTTAAGTCCCACATGCAAAGGTGCCGTGAATTAATTGCTATGTCGATTCAAACGTGCTTGTTGTTTGTCGTATGGGAGCCCCTTTAAATATCTATATTATTCTACTTTTTAGTATTTGTTGTCATAACGGCAATAGAAATACAGCATCTCTGAAAATCTCAACCGTCTAACCGTCATGGTTCACGAGATACAGCCCGGTGACAGACAGCAAAGCCTTAGTAAAGGGTAAAAGTATCGTTTTACGCTTTAGAAAATAATCCTTTGATTTGACTTTGACTAAAGGCTGCAAGTTGTAGCGTCGGAAATGTCATAGTAGATGTCACACCACTTGCAACTCACGCGCACGTGCACGCCCCGCACTAGGGTGGTTCTTATTTTTGCAATTTTGTAGGATGTTCGAACCAATAAAAGAGCTGTTTGCTCTCCCGATAGCAATTTTCTATGGGGCACGTTCTCATTTTGTTATTTGATAAGTAAACCACATCTGTTTTTTTTTCAATTATTATTAACAAAAATTAGGGGTCGCTACCGAAGTAATAAAAAAACGACTAATCATTTTGCCTTTCTTGAACTTCGTACTTCGGTAGCGACCCCTAATTTTTGTTTATAATAATTGAAAAAAAAAAAAAACTAATATGGTTTACTTATCAAATAACAAAATGAGAGGGTGCCCCATAGAAAATTGCTATCGGGAGAGCAAAGAGCTCTTTTATTGGTTCGAACATCCTACAAAATTGCAAAAATAAGAAGCACCCTACCCCGCACGTGCTGCACGTGTATTGTGGCTGGGCCTTAAGACAGAAGCGGTACTAACGGGTCCTTAACAGCGCTCATGGACATCTTCCACTTGGGCTTCTCGAGCGGCGGCGGCGGCGCCTGGTCCAGCGGGCTCACGGACCCGCGCTCGCGCTTGCTGGCGTTCTCCACCATCACGTGGTATGCGCTCAGCTTCGACTCCAGCTCTTCTAGGCCGTGCATGTCGTCCAGTATTCTGGGAGACAAATTCCAAATTTATTAATACACACACACATACACATACACAAACACACACGCACATACACCATTAACATTAAAAAAATACAGTCTTAAGCATGTACCTATATGTATTACTATTTATAACTAAGTAATAAATTGTAGTAATGGAAGAGCGGTGCCTCCCAGCACAAGTTATTTTCTAAATAACTTACAGGGAGACATTGGCAATTGTAAGTTTCACACTGGATTATAAACAATAAGATTTTTGAATTTTTTTTTTATTAATGTTCGGGAAATATTATTTGACCGACTTATATCTGACTTACCTTTTGTTTTGCGTTATTAACAATAGAAAAGTTTTCGACTGCTGTTTGTCTAGTAAGAGTTAACGCAAAACAAAAGGTCGTAAGTAAGATAACATTAACAGTCCGTCAAATAATATTTCTCGAACTATACCAGATAGAAGTCACGGTGGCACGAACAAACTTTAGCTAGGGATTTCCACTCGATGTTAATTTATGGATAAGTTAATATTTCTTTTGACAGAAGTAATGTTATGACTTTGAGACAAAGTTGTAAGGCAGTCGAGGATTAAGCTTACTTTGGATGGAAATCGTTTGGCTATGGAAATATAGTTCTTAAAGTTGATTTTAATTTGAATTTTATAATTCCTAAGAAAATACATAGGAAACATTACTGGGTAATAATCAGCATATTTTAGTTATTTTCTATTTATCCACTGTAGGTACTGAAAGCTAATATGAAATGTCATTTCGAAATGAGTATTCACTTATCGATTAGTCTATTTTTTAATATATCTTTAAAATAAAATTGTATGATGTGTCAAGCAAGATGAATAGGTTATCGTTTCATCAACAACTTGTGTAGCACAGCACAACACCAGCTTGACCTTGACTTGTATTTATTCGTTTAAATGATTAGAAAGGCTACGTTTAGCTATTAAACTTATAAAAATAGTACGCGCTGTTGCATTCTATACAAACAAGACATGATGACCCCATGATTGGCGGCTCGTGGCATATGTTCCGTCGTCTAATTGGTAAGTAATTGGACGTATAATAATGAATAATCCCAACACCAAATAATTAGCGATGATGAGCAAGGGAAAGAGTAAACTTAGATGGCGAAGTATACCTTTTATCACTGTGTTTTCTATCATATTCACCATCTGAACTGAGGTCCCTCTTGGATTTCCCTTTCAATTCTTTTCTGTAACATGCATAATGGCAGAATTTATATAACTATATCGCATAGCTATTGGTTGTAATTCAGCAAATATTATATCAATTATGAGTAACATGAGTAAAAGCAAAAGAAAGGGGTGGTGTCATTTTCTTACCTAATAGCGTCCCTAAGTTTTTTGTCTCCAATGTTGTCCAAATCGCGCAAGTTGTAGTCAGAATTGTTGGCAGCAGATCGAGCAAGCTTCGATTTTCGCTTTTCCTCTCGTTCTTGTTCTTTGCGTTTACGTTTAGACTCTTTCTTCTTCTTTCTAAAATAACAAGAACAATATTGTATACCACAATAAATGCGCCTGGAACATGTCAATAAATTTACAGGATAAAAACGGGAGTCTAATTATGAGACTGCTGACAGTCCCACTCCAGTCGCCATTTGCGATTTTTGTTTTGCTGGTCGACCTTGATTTTTCAACCCTAAGCACATGCTCATGCGCGTATGGGTGGCGCATAAAGCATAATTTATGTCTCTTACACACACACTCCTTTAGATTACATTGTGTGTCGAATTTGTAATCAAGATTCCAAATTACACCAAAAAATTTCATTGACAATCTTAATCAGGTTACATTTTGCTCGACACACTAGCTGTAGGAGTTACGAGGGTCGAAATTTGAAAGAACCCAAAGATGATTAGAGATGATACCTGAGCACTCCTAATCTATTGTAATGGCGACTATGTCTAGGTCTAATTTAAACCTTGATATAATCCTATAACTTCAAACGTCGAGCGTCCAATTTGGACGGTGTGCACGTTTGCATTTGTTTAAAATGGACGCCCCCGTTGCACGCCTCGCTCGAGCGTCCACTCAGTTTTGCACAACAACCCCCTTATTCATAAACGACTCCTAATTTAGCAAGCCGCTAAATATTGTTTGTTCCTTTCGATCTTATTAATGTATCTATAAGACCGAAAGGGACAAACAGTACAGGCTTGCTAAATTAGCAGGCGTTTATGAATAAGGGAGTAAGGTCCGAGTGGCGAGCGATCAGCGGTGCTTCCGGCACGTCGAGCGTCCAAGCGAACTGTTTAGCATGGCCGTCTCGCTGCACACATCGTTCGAGCCAAGCGTCTACTAAGTTTGCACAAGGCCAGAGTGGCGAGCGACCAGCGGCGCGTCGGGCAGTGCGTAGAGCGTCCAAGGGAATAGGGATGATGACTGGCAAGTCAAATCAGCATCTTTTTTCGAACTGTCAAAACGATCCCCAGTAAGGAATTTTATATGAAATACTCAAAAGTGACGTCACGTTTAAGTACTGCCAAATGACCTACTCTTTTAAGTTCTTTTCAATTTATTAAATAGAAGTTCTGTACAAAAATTACTGCAATCTACATCTTAGTAATAATTTCTTGTTTTTTAGGGTTCCGTAGCCAAAATGGCAAAAACGGAACCCTTATAGATTCGTCATGTCCGTCTGTCCGTCTGTCACAGCCGATTTACTCGGAATCTATAAATGCTACAGTAACGAAATTTGGTAAGGATATGTGTTGTATGAACCGCTACAGGATTACGTTACTAAATTGTAAAAAAAAAACATTGGGGTGGGGGTCCTCCATACATGTAACTGAGGGATACAATTTTTTTTTTAGTTGTATATAAGCGTGTGGGATATTACTAGAAAGGTCTTTGAAAATTATATGAAGATTCATTAATCTTGTTTTTATTTAAGCAAATAGTTTTCGAGATATCAGCTCTCAAAGTCTGAAAAATGTGTCCCCCCCCCTCTATTTTTTAAACTACGCGATATAAAATTCTAAAATAAATATATGTTATGCACATAAACTCTATCAACGATTTTTGGTTTAATTAAATTATCTCCTATAGTTTTTGAGGTAGTTTTATTTAACTGTATTTTTTAAATAATAAATTGATAATGGTACGGAACCCTTTGCGCGCGAGTCCGACTCGCACTTGGCCGGTTTTTTTTTTTATGCTATAGGTGGCAAACGAACAGACGAATCGCCTGATGGAAAGCGATTAACGTCGCCCATGGACACCCGCAACACCAGAGGCGTCGCAAATGCGTTGCCGGCCTTTAACCTTTTGAACGCCGCTTGGGATGTCATCGGACGTGCCCGTGTCGCCGCCTATACTAAGTTATAACAAACTGTGTAGTGCTTGCCACATAACTTACGATGAAATATTTTATTGTTTATAGTTTACGGTGATTTTTTCGTTTTTTACCACCTTGTCATTAAATATTATATTATTATAATTAAATCACGTTTACAAATGTCTTTATTATGGTTTCGTCCCTTTTATTAATGGTTTGAATCTGTGAATTTTACCAGCTATGCAAATTTATTGATGGACGTTGCTACATCACTATTATTTCTCATTTCGTATCTGTGACGTCATGAGCGGTCTACTATTTCAGACATTGGCGAAGGCTTGATTGTTTTTTCGTTGATAAGTTGGCACTAGTAGGGAGAGGATTGATCGCATTAGAAACGTATCGAATCTGAAAATTTCAACGTTGTTTGGCTTAATAAATCATACAATTTTAAATTCTTTTGATAAATAAATATTGTAAGCTCAACATTATAGTACTCAAATTGTTTAAACTACTAAACAGTACCAATCTTATATATTTTGTTGACTGAACATAATTTTAAAAATATCGAGTAATCCACATCACTAAAATTTTCTAGTTTACATCTTTGACGTCACATGCGGTCTCATTTTTAAGACGATGGCGTAGTCTGTGTTAATTATTATAGCGGGATACAATGACTTGGTAGGGGTTACCGATGAACCACGATAACAGAGTCTTCCCTTATTTATCGATTCAAATATTCTACCATCTATAAAAAACAGACTTCACTGATAAACCCTGGTAGGTAGGCACTAATAAAATTCAAATATATTTATTTCTAAGTTCAACCTTGAAAACTTCCAAGGACTCAAATATGTCAAAATGTCCAAAGGTCAAAACATCCATGGAATCAAAATGTCCAAAGAGTGAATGGTATCACAATGACAAGGATTAGGTACTCTATCATGTACTGCGAGGCCATCACGGCATGTCGTGTTGAGAGTCAAGTTTCCAGACACTGAACGTGCACCTAGAACTGCCGAAGGAGTATCTACATGGCAATTGCGTATGAAGCGAATGTATCAACACTTGGTGTGGCTACTTAAGTCATGTGTGATGCTTCCTGCCCACGCCACAGACTCAGTTTGAATCCTGATTGTTGTGAGCAAATGTTCAAGATATGTGCATGATTTGTGCGTCATTGGGGAAAAAAGTACGTTAAAGGTTTTGGAGATTTTGAACGGAATTGGTGGCGTGGGCAGAGGGTATGCTTCCTAGCCACGCCACCTAGAGTAGCGAGGTAGGACTGTTGATTGTTATTTTTATAGTGTTGAATAATTGTACGAAGATTGTTCGTCCTGAGTGTAAGCAACCCGCCGTCGAACCGTCCGTCCGTCTGTCACCGGACTGTATCTCATGAACAACATGTATTGTCATAGCTAGAGTTGAAATTTTCACAGGGGGTGTATTTCTGTTGTCGCTATACAACAAACACTAAAACATAATAAAAGTAATATTTAAGGGGGGTTCCCATACAATATTAATATATTTGTTTTTAGTTTCGTAATTTTGCTTACAGAATCTAAAATATAGTTGGCTGTATGCAGTTTTTCCTTGGTCCATTGAAAGTTAGTAAGCAAATTTAAAAAGTTAAATTAAAAAATGATTCACACTAGTAAAGTGTAAATGCTTTTCATTTTTTGGACTCCCTAGTAAACACTCTGCTAAGGAACTATTAAAAAGCAATGCATCTTATATTATACGCCATCAATCCACGTTAAAAAATAAGTATATGTAGTCAAACTTTTTAACTAATCCTCAGTACGACAAACCTTTCCATAATGTTCATATTTTAGGATATTTTTATTACTTTATTATTCATAGTATGTGGACTGAGGCACCACAAACAAATATAAATTTGACAAAATTGTTTAAAAGTTGTGGTTTTGTTTAAATTTTAAAATCTTTCTTGCTAATGTTTGCAAAGAAAAATGCATTATTTACAAATGTAC
>JALPQI010001409.1:0-13462 GCA_025490895.1 Thaumatotibia leucotreta | reverse complement strand
GATCCTTTAACTCCATAATGGTCTATGTATATGATGTGAAATATTTAGAAAAGTTATATTTAGTTTAATTAAATATGTTTGTATCCATACAGTAGAACATTGAACTAGTTTTTTGCTCTGTGCGCGAGGCCCAAGGGCCTCGCGGGCCCTCTCTTTTTGTCGACTGAGGCCGGAGGATGGATTTGAGATATGTTTTTTATTTTCTTTTATTTTTTTATTATTGTTTTTGTATTATATTTTACTTATGTCGCAGTAATTGGGCTTGTGAGCTGGACTCCTGCAGCTCGGCCTTCGGCCTCGCGAGCTGTCAGGCCTCTGAGGGACGCTTCGGGCCTTCGGCCCTACGCGGAGCTCGGCCTTCGGCCTTCGCGGACTGTCGAAACGAATCGTCGGGCCTGCGGCCCTCCGATTCGTTTTCATGTTACACTTTTTCATTGAGTAGCATGGGAGTTCTGGACTCAAGCAGCTCGGCCTTCGGCCCTCGCGAGCTGGCGCGCCTATTTTGGACGCTTCGGGCCTTCGGCCCTACGCGGAGCTCGGCCTTCGGCCTTCGCAGGTTGTCGAAACGAATCGTCGGGCCTGCGGCCCTCCGATTCGTTTTCATGTTACAATATTTCATTGAGTAGCATGGATGCTTTGGACTCTGGCAGCTCGGCCTTCGGCCTCGCGAGCTGGCGCGCCTGTGTGGGACGCTTCGGGCCTTCGGCCCTACGCGGAGCTCGGCCTTCGGCCTTCGCAGATACGAAGCCTCGCCTTCGGGCCTTCGGCCCTCAGGCTCAGCTTATATAGTTACTCAGATTTTATTATACGTAGAAAAGCTTTATTTTCTCGCAGCTCGGCCTCCGGCCTCGCAGGCTACCGCGCCTCTATGGGACGCTCCGGGCCTTCGGCCCTACGCGGAGCTCGGCCTGCGGCCTTCGCTGGGGTTCTAAGCGAACCGTCGGGCCTGCGGCCCTTCGGTTCGCTTATTAAGACAGTTAGGAAGGGCAGTTTCACCGCGTGGGCTCGCCCGTCGGGCCTTCGGCCCTCGGGCTCGCGCGGAGAGCACCTCGATCGTGACGCTCCGGGCCTTCGGCCCTACGCGGAGCTCGGCCTTCAGCCTTCGCGGGCTTGACGCCTCGCCATCGGGCCTTCGGCCCTCAGGCTCGGCTTATTAAGATACTGGGGTTGTTGAACGCTTGGTAGCTCGATTTGCTCGGAGCTCGGCCTTCGGCCTCGCTTTAAATTACTTGAGGGTGACGCGCTTGGGCACTCGGGTCGAAGCTCCGGGCCTTCGGCCCTCCGCAAGGTCGGCCTTCGGCCTCCCACCCTGAAGCTCGCCCTTAGGGCTCGCTTAACATAGATTAATATTGGTTCTGGTAATGTTCCGGCCCTCCTGCAGCGAGGCCTTCGGCCTCGCCCAAAATTACTGGGGTTGGGGACCCTCTCGGGCCCCGGGAGTGAAGCTCCGGGCCTTCGGCCCTCCGCGGGGTCGGCCTTCGGCCTCCCGGCCTGAAGCTCGCCCTTCGGGCTCGCTTAACTTACTTGGGATTTTGACTTTTTGTTGGGGGTCGCCGCCATCTTGAATTTTTTTCCAAATTTTTTTTCAGATTATGACTCCTGGGCCCAAATAATGCCCGCATGCCAAATTTCAGCGCGATCGGACCATTATTTCGAAAAATCCATACAAAATTTTTTTTGTGCAAAAAATCTGAAAAAAATTTTTTCGGAATCTGGAGAGCCAAAATGTCACGTACAGCGATTTCCAGCTTGATCGGATAAAAAAAAATTTTCGAAAAAAAAAAAAAAAAATTTTTTGCAAAAATTTTTGGCCCACCTGAAAGCTCTCGGGGTCCTCTATGACATTTGGTCGAGCACCCTCCACCTATCTCCCCCCGTTTAAGAGTTCCCATACAAACTTTGACGGGCCCTACGGCGGCCATCTTGGATTCGAGAATCACAAAAATACTTTTTCTTTAATCTAGGTCCCTCAGAGATTCTACCACAAAAAAATCCGGCTCGAAGGACTATTTTGAAATTTGAGTGCAAAATTTTATTTTTTTTTTTTTGAAATTTTTTTGCGGCTTTAAAAACTGTCAGCAGTTCCCTATGACATTTGGTCGAGCACCCCCCGTCTAACTTTCACCGTTGAGCCAGGCCGTCGAACATGTTTTGACCACGGAGCAAATCCTGAAATGTCAGATTTTTCCCGGGGTCACCAGAGCGCCTTCTATACGACGGTATATAACACTATACCCCACCATACCTCCTTCCCGGAGATTAACTATACACATGAAATGAGTCGGGATGCAGCTATATATAATATTAACTAGTTTTTTGCTCTGTGCGCGAGGCCCAAGGGCCTCGCGGGCCTCTCTTTTTGTCGACTGGACGAGTGGAGGACTCGAGATTTATTTTTTATTTTCTTTTATTTTTTTATTATTGTTTTTGTATTATTTTTTACTTTTGTCGCAGTAATAGGGCTTGTGAGCTGGACTCTTGCAGCTCGGCCTTCGGCCTCGCGAGCTGTCAGGCCTCTGAGGGACGCTTCGGGCCTTCGGCCCTACGCGGAGCTCGGCCTTCGGCCTTCGCAGATTGTCGAAACGAATCGTCGGGCCTGCGGCCCTCCGATTCGTTTTCATGTTACACTTTTTCATTGAGTAGCATGGATGCCTTGGACTCCTGCAGCTCGGCCTTCGGCCTCGCGAGCTGTCACGCCTCTGAGGGACGCTTCGGGCCTTCGGCCCTACGCGGAGCTCGGCCTTCGGCCTTCGCGGATTGTCGAAACGAATCGTCGGGCCTGCGGCCCTCCGATTCGTTTTCATGTTACACTTTTTCATTGAGTAGCATGGGGGTTCTGGACTCATGCAGCTCGGCCTTCGGCCTCGCGAGCTGGCGCGCCTGTGTTGGACGCTTCGGGCCTTCGGCCCTACGCGGAGCTCGGCCTTCGGCCTTCGCAGGTTGTCGAAACGAATCGTCGGGCCTGCGGCCCTCCGATTCGTTTTCAAGTTACACTTTTTCTTTGAGTAGCATAGGAGTTCTGGACTCAAGCAGCTCGGCCTTCGGCCTCGCGAGCTAGCTCGCCTGTGTTGGACGCTTCGGGCCTTCGGCCCTACGCGGAGCTCGGCCTTCGGCCTTCGCGGGTACGAAGCTTCGCCTTCGGGCCTTCGGCCCTCAGGCTCAGCTTATATAGTTACTCAGATTTTATTATACGTAGAAAAGCTTTGTTTTCTCGCAGCTCGGCCTCCGGCCTCGCAGGCTACCGCGCCTCTATGGGACGCTCCGGGCCTTCGGCCCTACGCGGAGCTCGGCCTTCGGCCTTCGCTGGAGTTCGAAGCGAACCGTCGGGCCTGCGGCCCTCCGGTTCGCTTATTAAGACAGTTAGGAAGGGCAGTTTCACCGCGTGGGCTCGCCCGTCGGGCCTTCGGCCCTCGGGCTCACGCGGAGAGCACCTCGATCGTGACGCTCCGGGCCTTCGGCCCTACGCGGAGCTCGGCCTTCGGCCTTCGCGGGCTTGACGCCTCGCCATCGGGCCTTCGGCCCTCAGGCTCGGCTTATTACGATACTGGGGTTGTTGAACGCTTGGAAGCTCGATTTGCTCGGAGCTCGGCCTTCGGCCTCGCTGTAAATTACTTGGGGGTGACGCGCTTGGGCACTCGGGTCGAAGCTCCGGGCCTTCGGCCCTCCGCGAGGTCGGCCTTCGGCCTCCCACCCTGAAGCTCGCCCTTCGGGCTCGCTTAACATAGATTTATATTGTTTCTGGTGATGTTCCGGCCCTCCTGCAGCGAGGCCTTCGGCCTCGCCCAAAATTACTGGGGTTGGGGACTCTCTTGGGCCCCGGGGGTGAAGCTCCGGGCCTTCGGCCCTCCGCGGGGTCGGCCTTCGGCCTCCCGGCCTGAAGCTCGCCCTTCGGGCTCGCTTAACTTACTTGGGATTTTGACTTTTTGTTCGGGGTCGCCGCCATCTTGAATTTTTTTCCAAATTTTTTTTCAGATTATTACTCCTGGGCCCAAATAATGCCCGCATGCCAAATTTCAGCGCGATCGGAACATTATTTCGAAAAATCCATACAAAATTTTTTTTGTGCAAAAAATCTGAAAAAATTTTTTTCGGAATCTGGAGAGCCCAAAAGTCACGCACAGCGATTTCCAGCTCGATCGGATGAAAAAAAATTTTTCGAAAAAAAAAAAAATTTTCTTTTGCAAAAATTTTTTGGCCACCTGACAGCTCTCGGAGTCCTCTATGACATTTGGTCGAGCACCCCCCACCTATCTCCCCCCGTTTAAGAGTTCCCATACAAACTTTGACGGGCCCTACGGCGGCCATCTTGGATCCGAGAATCACAAAAACACTTTTTCTTTAATCTAGGTCCCTCAGAGATTCTACCACAAAAAAATCCGGCTCGAAGGACCATTTTGAAATTTGAGTGCAAAATTTTTTTTTTTTTTTTGGAAAAATTTTTGCGGCTTTAAAAACTGTCAGCAGTTCCCTATGACATTTGGTCGAGCACCCCCCGTCTAACTTTCACCGTTGAGCCAGGCCGTCGAACATTTTTTGACCAGGGAGCAAATCCTGAAATGTCAGATTTTTCCCGGGGTCACCAGAGCGCCCTCTATACGACGGTATGCAACACTTAACCCCACCAATACTCCTTCTGGGAGAACAATCATGTCATTCAGAAATCAGTCGGGATGCAGCTATATATATTATTAAAGTTTTTTGCTCTGTGCGCGAGGCCCAAGGGCCTCGCGGGCCTCTCTTTTTGTCGACTGGAGGGGTGGGGTATTGGAGATATTTTTTTTATTTTCTTTAATTTTTTTATTATTGATTTTGTATTATTTTCTAATTTTATCGCAGTTTTTGGGCTTTTGAGCTGGACTCCTGCAGCTCGGCCTTCGGCCTCGCGAGCTGTCAGGCCTCTGAGGGACGCTTCGGGCCTTCGGCCCTACGCGGAGCTCGGCCTTCGGCCTTCGCAGATTGTCGAAACGAATCGTCGGGCCTGCGGCCCTCCGATTCGTTTTCATGTTACACTTTTTCATTGAGTAGCATGGATGCCTTGGACTCCTGCAGCTCGGCTTTCGGCCTCGCGAGCTGTCACGCCTATGAGGGACGCTTCGGGCCTTCGGCCCTACGCGGAGCTCGGCCTTCGGCCTTCGCCGATTGTCGAAACGAATCGTCGGGCCTGCGGCCCTCCGATTCGTTTTCATGTTACACTTTATCATTGAGTAGCATGGGAGTTCTGGCCTCAAGCAGCTCGGCCTTCGGCCTCGCGAGCTGGCTCGCCTGTATTGGACGCTTCGGGCCTTCGGCCCTACGCGGAGCTCGGCCTTCGGCCTTCGCTGCTACGAGGCTTCGCCTTCGGGCCTTCGGCCCTCAGGCTCAGCTTGCATAGTTACTCAGATTTTTTTATACGTAGAAAAGCTTTGTTTTCTCGCAGCTCGGCCTCCGGCCTCGCAGGCTACCGCGCCTCTATGGGACGCTCCGGGCCTTCGGCCCTACGCGGAGCTCGGCCTGCGGCCTTCGCTGGGGTTCGAAGCGAACCGTCGGGCCTGCGGCCCTCCGGTTCGCTTATTAAGACAGTTAGGAAGGGCAGTTTCAGCGCGTGGGCTCGCCCGTCGGGCCTTCGGCCCTCGGGCTCGCGCGGAGAGCACCTCGATCGTGACGCTCCGGGCCTTCGGCCCTACGCGGAGCTCGGCCTTCGGCCTTCGCGGGCTTGACGCCTCGCCATCGGGCCTTCGGCCCTCAGGCTCGGCTTATTAAGATACTGGGGTTGTTGAACGCTTGGTAGCTCGATTTGCTCGGAGCTCGGCCTTCGGCCTCGCTTTAAATTACTTGGAGGTGACGCTCTTGGGCCCTCGGGGTGAAGCTCCGGGCCTTCGGCCCTCCGCGGGGTCGGCCTTCGGCCTCCCACCCTGAAGCTCGCCCTTCGGGCTCGCTTAACATAGATTTATATTGGTTCTGGTAATGTTCCGGCCCTCCTGCAGCGAGGCCTTCGGCCTCGCCCAAAATTACTGGGGTTCGGGACCCCCATGGGCCCCGGGAGTGAAGCTCCGGGCCTTCGGCCCTCCGCGGGGTCGGCCTTCGGCCTCCCGGCCTGAAGCTCGCCCTTCGGGCTCGCTTAACTTACTTGGGATTTTGACTTTTTGTTCGGGGTCGCCGCCATCTTGGATTTTTTTCCAAATTTTTTTTCAGATTATTATTCCTGGGCCCAAATAATGCCCGCATGCCAAATTTCAGCGCAATCGGACCATTATTTCGAAAAATCCATACAAAATTTTTTTTGTGCAAAAAATCTGAAAAAAAATTTTTCGGAATCTGGAGAGCCCAAAAGTCACGCACAGCGATTTCCAGCTCGATCGGATGAAAAAAAATTTTTCGAAAAAAAAAAAAAATTTTTTTTGCAAAAATTTTTTGCCCACCTGACAGCTATCGGGGTCCTCTATGACATTTGGTCGAGCACCCCCCACCTATCTCCCCCCGTTTAAGAGTTCCCATACAAACTTTGACGGGCCCTACGGCGGCCATCTTGGATTCGGGAATCACAAAAAAACTTTTTTTCTAATCTAGGACCCTCAGAGATTCTACCACAAAAAAATCCGGCTCGAAGGACCATTTTGAAAATTTGGTGCAAAATTTTTTTTTTTTTCGGCAAAAATTTTTGCGGCTTCAAAAACTGTCAGCAGTTCCCTATGACATTTGGTCGAGCACCCCCCGTCTAACTTTCACCGTTGAGCCAGGCCGTCGAACATTTTTTGACCAGGGAGCAAATCCTGAAATGTCAGATTTTTCCCGGGGTCACCAGAGCGCCCTCTATGCAACCGTATATAACACTATACCCCACCATACCTCCTTCTGGGAGAACAATCATGTCATTCAGAAATGAGTGGTAATGCAGCTATATATATTATTAACTAGTTTTTTGCTCTGTGCGCGAGGCCCAAGGGCCTCGCGGGCCTCTCTTTTTGTCGACTGGAGGATAAGAGGCCTGGAGATTTATTTTTTATTTTCTTTTATTTATTTATTATTGTTTTTGTATTATTTTTTAATTATGTTGCAGTTTTTGGGCTTGTGAGATGGACTCCTGCAGCTCGGCCTTCGGCCGCGCGAGCTGTCACGCCTCTGAGGGACGCTTCGGGCCTTCGGCCCTACGCGGAGCTCGGCCTTCGGCCTTCGCAGATTGTCGAAACGAATCGTCGGGCCTGCGGCCCTCCGATTCGTTTTCATGTTACACTCTTTCATTGAGTAGCATGGATGCGTTGGACTCCTGCAGCTCGGCCTTCGGCCTCGCCAGCTGGCGCGCCTGTGTTGGACGCTTCGGGCCTTCAGCCCTACGCGGAGCTCGGCCTTCGGCCTTCGCGGCTACGAAGCTTCGCCTTCGGGCCTTCGGCCCTCAGGCTCAGCTTATATAGTTACTCAGATATTATTATACGTAGAAAAACTTTGTATTCTCGCAGCTCGGCCTCCGGCCTCGCAGGCTACCGCGCCTCTATGGGACGCTCCCGGCCTTCGGCCCTACGCGGAGCTCGGCCTGCGGCCTTCGCTGGGGTTCGAAGCGAACCGTCGGGCCTGCGGCCCTCCGGTTCGCTTATTAAGACAGTTAGGAAGGGCAGCTTCGCCTCCGATTCGTTTTCATGTTACACTTTTTCATTGAGTAGCATGGGGGTTCTGGACTCATGCAGCTCGGCCTTCGGCCTCGCGAGCTGGCGCGCCTGTGTTGGACGCTTCGGGCCTTCGGCCCTACGCGGAGCTCGGCCTTCGGCCTTCGCAGGTTGTCGAAACGAATCGTCGGGCCTGCGGCCCTCCGATTCGTTTTCAAGTTACACTTTTTCTTTGAGTAGCATAGGAGTTCTGGACTCAAGCAGCTCGGCCTTCGGCCTCGCGAGCTAGCTCGCCTGTGTTGGACGCTTCGGGCCTTCGGCCCTACGCGGAGCTCGGCCTTCGGCCTTCGCGGGTACGAAGCTTCGCCTTCGGGCCTTCGGCCCTCAGGCTCAGCTTATATAGTTACTCAGATTTTATTATACGTAGAAAAGCTTTGTTTTCTCGCAGCTCGGCCTCCGGCCTCGCAGGCTACCGCGCCTCTATGGGACGCTCCGGGCCTTCGGCCCTACGCGGAGCTCGGCCTTCGGCCTTCGCTGGAGTTCGAAGCGAACCGTCGGGCCTGCGGCCCTCCGGTTCGCTTATTAAGACAGTTAGGAAGGGCAGTTTCACCGCGTGGGCTCGCCCGTCGGGCCTTCGGCCCTCGGGCTCACGCGGAGAGCACCTCGATCGTGACGCTCCGGGCCTTCGGCCCTACGCGGAGCTCGGCCTTCGGCCTTCGCGGGCTTGACGCCTCGCCATCGGGCCTTCGGCCCTCAGGCTCGGCTTATTACGATACTGGGGTTGTTGAACGCTTGGAAGCTCGATTTGCTCGGAGCTCGGCCTTCGGCCTCGCTGTAAATTACTTGGGGGTGACGCGCTTGGGCACTCGGGTCGAAGCTCCGGGCCTTCGGCCCTCCGCGAGGTCGGCCTTCGGCCTCCCACCCTGAAGCTCGCCCTTCGGGCTCGCTTAACATAGATTTATATTGTTTCTGGTGATGTTCCGGCCCTCCTGCAGCGAGGCCTTCGGCCTCGCCCAAAATTACTGGGGTTGGGGACTCTCTTGGGCCCCGGGGGTGAAGCTCCGGGCCTTCGGCCCTCCGCGGGGTCGGCCTTCGGCCTCCCGGCCTGAAGCTCGCCCTTCGGGCTCGCTTAACTTACTTGGGATTTTGACTTTTTGTTCGGGGTCGCCGCCATCTTGAATTTTTTTCCAAATTTTTTTTCAGATTATTACTCCTGGGCCCAAATAATGCCCGCATGCCAAATTTCAGCGCGATCGGAACATTATTTCGAAAAATCCATACAAAATTTTTTTTGTGCAAAAAATCTGAAAAAATTTTTTTCGGAATCTGGAGAGCCCAAAAGTCACGCACAGCGATTTCCAGCTCGATCGGATGAAAAAAAATTTTTCGAAAAAAAAAAAAATTTTCTTTTGCAAAAATTTTTTGGCCACCTGACAGCTCTCGGAGTCCTCTATGACATTTGGTCGAGCACCCCCCACCTATCTCCCCCCGTTTAAGAGTTCCCATACAAACTTTGACGGGCCCTACGGCGGCCATCTTGGATCCGAGAATCACAAAAACACTTTTTCTTTAATCTAGGTCCCTCAGAGATTCTACCACAAAAAAATCCGGCTCGAAGGACCATTTTGAAATTTGAGTGCAAAATTTTTTTTTTTTTTTTGGAAAAATTTTTGCGGCTTTAAAAACTGTCAGCAGTTCCCTATGACATTTGGTCGAGCACCCCCCGTCTAACTTTCACCGTTGAGCCAGGCCGTCGAACATTTTTTGACCAGGGAGCAAATCCTGAAATGTCAGATTTTTCCCGGGGTCACCAGAGCGCCCTCTATACGACGGTATGCAACACTTAACCCCACCAATACTCCTTCTGGGAGAACAATCATGTCATTCAGAAATCAGTCGGGATGCAGCTATATATATTATTAAAGTTTTTTGCTCTGTGCGCGAGGCCCAAGGGCCTCGCGGGCCTCTCTTTTTGTCGACTGGAGGGGTGGGGTATTGGAGATATTTTTTTTATTTTCTTTAATTTTTTTATTATTGATTTTGTATTATTTTCTAATTTTATCGCAGTTTTTGGGCTTTTGAGCTGGACTCCTGCAGCTCGGCCTTCGGCCTCGCGAGCTGTCAGGCCTCTGAGGGACGCTTCGGGCCTTCGGCCCTACGCGGAGCTCGGCCTTCGGCCTTCGCAGATTGTCGAAACGAATCGTCGGGCCTGCGGCCCTCCGATTCGTTTTCATGTTACACTTTTTCATTGAGTAGCATGGATGCCTTGGACTCCTGCAGCTCGGCTTTCGGCCTCGCGAGCTGTCACGCCTATGAGGGACGCTTCGGGCCTTCGGCCCTACGCGGAGCTCGGCCTTCGGCCTTCGCCGATTGTCGAAACGAATCGTCGGGCCTGCGGCCCTCCGATTCGTTTTCATGTTACACTTTATCATTGAGTAGCATGGGAGTTCTGGCCTCAAGCAGCTCGGCCTTCGGCCTCGCGAGCTGGCTCGCCTGTATTGGACGCTTCGGGCCTTCGGCCCTACGCGGAGCTCGGCCTTCGGCCTTCGCTGCTACGAGGCTTCGCCTTCGGGCCTTCGGCCCTCAGGCTCAGCTTGCATAGTTACTCAGATTTTTTTATACGTAGAAAAGCTTTGTTTTCTCGCAGCTCGGCCTCCGGCCTCGCAGGCTACCGCGCCTCTATGGGACGCTCCGGGCCTTCGGCCCTACGCGGAGCTCGGCCTGCGGCCTTCGCTGGGGTTCGAAGCGAACCGTCGGGCCTGCGGCCCTCCGGTTCGCTTATTAAGACAGTTAGGAAGGGCAGTTTCAGCGCGTGGGCTCGCCCGTCGGGCCTTCGGCCCTCGGGCTCGCGCGGAGAGCACCTCGATCGTGACGCTCCGGGCCTTCGGCCCTACGCGGAGCTCGGCCTTCGGCCTTCGCGGGCTTGACGCCTCGCCATCGGGCCTTCGGCCCTCAGGCTCGGCTTATTAAGATACTGGGGTTGTTGAACGCTTGGTAGCTCGATTTGCTCGGAGCTCGGCCTTCGGCCTCGCTTTAAATTACTTGGAGGTGACGCTCTTGGGCCCTCGGGGTGAAGCTCCGGGCCTTCGGCCCTCCGCGGGGTCGGCCTTCGGCCTCCCACCCTGAAGCTCGCCCTTCGGGCTCGCTTAACATAGATTTATATTGGTTCTGGTAATGTTCCGGCCCTCCTGCAGCGAGGCCTTCGGCCTCGCCCAAAATTACTGGGGTTCGGGACCCCCATGGGCCCCGGGAGTGAAGCTCCGGGCCTTCGGCCCTCCGCGGGGTCGGCCTTCGGCCTCCCGGCCTGAAGCTCGCCCTTCGGGCTCGCTTAACTTACTTGGGATTTTGACTTTTTGTTCGGGGTCGCCGCCATCTTGGATTTTTTTCCAAATTTTTTTTTCAGATTATTATTCCTGGGCCCAAATAATGCCCGCATGCCAAATTTCAGCGCAATCGGACCATTATTTCGAAAAATCCATACAAAATTTTTTTTGTGCAAAAAATCTGAAAAAAAAATTTTTCGGAATCTGGAGAGCCCAAAAGTCACGCACAGCGATTTCCAGCTCGATCGGATGAAAAAAAAATTTTTCGAAAAAAAAAAAAAAATTTTTTTTGCAAAAATTTTTTGCCCACCTGACAGCTATCGGGGTCCTCTATGACATTTGGTCGAGCACCCCCCACCTATCTCCCCCCGTTTAAGAGTTCCCATACAAACTTTGACGGGCCCTACGGCGGCCATCTTGGATTCGGGAATCACAAAAAAAACTTTTTTTCTAATCTAGGACCCTCAGAGATTCTACCACAAAAAAAATCCGGCTCGAAGGACCATTTTGAAAATTTGGTGCAAAATTTTTTTTTTTTTTTCGGCAAAAATTTTTGCGGCTTCAAAAACTGTCAGCAGTTCCCTATGACATTTGGTCGAGCACCCCCCGTCTAACTTTCACCGTTGAGCCAGGCCGTCGAACATTTTTTGACCAGGGAGCAAATCCTGAAATGTCAGATTTTTCCCGGGGTCACCAGAGCGCCCTCTATGCAACCGTATATAACACTATACCCCACCATACCTCCTTCTGGGAGAACAATCATGTCATTCAGAAATGAGTGGTAATGCAGCTATATATATTATTAACTAGTTTTTTGCTCTGTGCGCGAGGCCCAAGGGCCTCGCGGGCCTCTCTTTTTGTCGACTGGACGAGTGGAGGACTCGAGATTTATTTTTTATTTTCTTTAATTTTTTTATTATTGTTTTTGTATTATTTTCTACTTTTATCGCAGTTTTTGGGCTTTTGAGCTGGACTCCTGCAGCTCGGCCTTCGGCCTCGCGAGCTGTCAGGCCTCTGAGGGACGCTTCGGGCCTTCGGCCCTACGCGGAGCTCGGCCTTCGGCCTTCGCGGATTGTCGAAACGAATCGTCGGGCCTGCGGCCCTCCGATTCGTTTTCATGTTACACTTTTTCATTGAGTAGCATGGGGGTTCTGGACTCATGCAGCTCGGCCTTCGGCCTCGCGAGCTGGCGCGCCTGTGTTGGACGCTTCGGGCCTTCGGCCCTACGCGGAGCTCGGCCTTCGGCCTTCGCAGATTGTCGAAACGAATCGTCGGGCCTGCGGCCCTCCGATTCGTTTTCATGTTACACTTTTTCATTGAGTTGCATGGGAGTTCTGGACTCAAGCAGCTCGGCCTTCGGCCTCGCGAGCTGGCTCGCCTGTGTTGGACGCTTCGGGCCTTCGGCCCTACGCGGAGCTCGGCCTTCGGCCTTCGCGGCTACGAAGCTTCGCCTTCGGGCCTTCGGCCCTCCGGCTCAGCTTATATGGTTACACAAGTTTTATTATACGTAGAAAAGCTTTGTTTTCTCGCAGCTCGGCCTCCGGCCTCGCAGGCTATCGCGCCTCTATGGGACGCTCCGGGCCTTCGGCCCTACGCGGAGCTCGGCCTGCGGCCTTCGCTGGGGTTCGAAGCGAACCGTCGGGCCTGCGGCCCTCCGGTTCGCTTATTAAGACAGTTAGGAAGGGCAGTTTCACCGCGTGGGCTCGCCCGTCGGGCCTTCGGCCCTCGGGCTCGCGCAGAGAGCACCTCGAACGGGACGCTCCGGGCCTTCGGCCCTACGCGGAGCTCGGCCTTCGGCCTTCGCGGGCTTGACGCCTCGCCATCGGGCCTTCGGCCCTCAGGCTCGGCTTATTAAGATACTGGGGTTGTTGAACGCTTGGTAGCTCGATTTGCTCGGAGCTCGGCCTTCGGCCTCGCTTTAAATTACTTGGGGGTGACGCGCTTGGGCACTCGGGTCGAAGCTCCGGGCCTTCGGCCCTCCGCAAGGTCGGCCCTTCGGCCTCCCATCCTGAAGCTCGCCCTTCGGGCTCGCTTAACATAGATTTATATTGGTTCTGGTAATGTTCCAGCCCTCCTGCAGCGAGGCCTTCGGCCTCGCCCAAAATTACTGGAGTTCGGGACCCCCTTGGGCCCCGGGAGTGAAGCTCCGGGCCTTCGGCCCTCCGCGGGGTCGGCCTTCGGCCTCCCGGCCTGAAGCTCGCCCTTCGGGCTCGCTTAACTTACTTGGGATTTTGACCTTTTTGTTCGGGGTCGCCGCCATCTTGGATTTTTGTCCAAATTTTTTTTCAGATTATCACTCCTGGGCCCAAATAATGCCCGCATGCCAAATTTCAGCGCGATCGGACCATTATTTCGAAAAATCCATACAAAATTTTTTTTGTGCAAAAAATCTGAAAAAATTTTTTTCGGAATCTGGAGAGCCCAAAAGTCACGCACAGCGATTTCCAGCTCGATCGGATGAAAAAAAAATTTTTCGAAAAAAAAAAAAAAAATTTTTTTGCAAAAATTTTTTGCCCATCGAATGGCTCTCGGGGTCCTCTATGACATTTGGTCGAGCACTCC
>JALPQI010001408.1:0-123482 GCA_025490895.1 Thaumatotibia leucotreta | reverse complement strand
AACCACGTCGGTGGCAAACAAGCATACGACCCGCCTGATGGAAAGCAGTATGCTTGTGATGTATGTATAATAAAATTGTTCTATGTTTTTGGGGATCTAGGGGGATATTAAAGTATTTTAAAGGTCATAAGCATTAAAACCCGTGCACTAGTCTGTCAAACCAACTTTAGCAATAACAATAGGAACCAATCGCTATATGCATCTCTTTTTTTGAGTACATAACATTAGGGTAAGAAAGAGAAAGTTTGATTTTCTCTGTGTGTGCCTCAAGTGAGTAAACCCCTAGACAAAATACCTTCTACATCTTTATAGCCCGAAAACCAGTCTACGAATATGACATAAAACATAGATTAGCCTATCTCATTCCACTGCTGGACGTAGGCCTCCCCTATTAACTGCGTATCTTAGACGCTTTAGGTGGTATTTATGCGTGTAGACAAATATGACATGCCATACAATATTCAAAAACTTCATTTAAAATCGTTGTGTTGTATAAAATGATGGTGTTTTTCCGTAAGTAATTGACGATGCCGAGTACCGAAGTAGGCACACCGATAACATAATATGAACCAATTGACCTATGTGATAAACCCACCACAATATGATGGCATTTGCTGGTGACAACAGGCGGATTGACGTCATGATAACCATTAAATATGTTTATTTCGTACGGTTATCGTAATCTGGCCTTTATAATTACGACAATGACACCATAAGTATTATCAAGAGAAGCTTTATTTAGTTTGATTTCCTTTGGCTACTTCATGAGTATGTACAAGACATTAGAAAATTACCTACTTACTTACGTAAGTATATTCAGCTACGGGGTCGAGACATGGACGTTAAAGAAAGCTGATCGCCAACGCATTGATGCTTTCGAGATGTGGGTTTGGAGGAAAATGCTTCAAATCCCGTGGACGGCCGGCCTTCCGTGCAAATGCGTCTGTCTTGCACGAAATAAACTTAAAGACCCGTCTCTCTTCCATCTGCCTGCGTAGGGTACTTGATTTCTTTGGTCACATCGCCAGGAAAGAAGGGCACAATCTCGAGCAACTCATGTTTACCGGTAAGGTTGAGGGCAAAAGACCAACAGGTCGTAGTCCAATCAGATGGAGTGACTAGATTCGTACGGAAGAAGTTTTTGCCCCATTTAGGGAATCACGACCATATATGTACTACGTACGTACGCACGACATATAATCACGACTTACATAAGTACTATAAAATTTTAGCGTGCAAACCGAATTGAATGCACGTAATTTATAAGTTATCCATAGCGTAAATATTGTTTCCTTCCTTCCTTTCCTAATTAGAATATGAACTGCCAGAATAAATGAATGGACCCTTAAATGGATCACTAGGGTTTTTGTTACACATCATTAGCAGGGGCCCATTTCTCAAAAGCTTGTAACTTGTAATACAAGTGGAAATCTCTTTTTGACACTATTAATCAAATAACGCTGACAAAGTGATGGATTTTTTTTTACTTTAAAATAAAACTATTTTGAGCATAATCGGCTAATCCGGTTTCGAATAACCACGGAACCCTATGCTGAGACCCCGACATGCTTTTGGCCGGTTTTTTCTTATTATGGTACCTAAGAGGTCTAATAAAAATACACCCTGTATACATTTGCCGATTAGATATTCCGCGTTGTGCCCTTGGGGGTTGCCATGACGTACTAATGCGGTTAAATTTAGGTCGAGAGAAAGGTCCCTTTCCCTGAACCTAAACTGAAACGCATTAGTAGGACAATCTGTTACTCCGACGAATGTATTTGTTAGGAGACAAAACATGAATTAACTAATAGGAGTAAGGGAGATGACGGGGGTTAGGGCTTAGTGACAATAAAAAAAATACTTCTTTGTTAATATACCTCAAATGGGCATTTCTGCAGAATAGAGAAGAATAAAATGTAACAATTCATTTCCGATATTCATAAGTAGAAAAATACCTAATTATTAAATATAATAGTGACCGCCAGAAAAACGGTTTCTTTTACGGGACCCTAAAAATTGCAATAATGTAGGTATCGTATCGTGAACTCTTGGTAAAAATACTTTATCTTTCGATGTATGGTCGGCCACGTTACGAAGTACAAATAGTACAATACTGCATAATATTTTTATTACACTTGGTTTCTAAGCGCGCTATTGCTTGCATGCATAGTGGAATTATTTCATAATATAATTACCTAAGGAATTTAACGTTAAAAAAAAATATTTTATCTTATAACTTATTTTAACCGACTTCAAAAAAAAAAGAGGAGGTTCTCAATTCGACATATTTTTTTTGTTGTATGTTACCCGATATCTGCGAAAATCTTGAACCGATTTAAAAAAAAAATTGTGAGCGAACGTGTATAACCCCGAGAGCCGAGATGGTTCCGTTGGCACCAAGTTGGGGTCTCATGATGGGATCTTGGAGAAATCGAGGATCTCTTTAAATGTTATAGGTACATGTATGGCGCTTTTGGTAATTTTCATTCATTCACAAGAATTTGACAAATCGGGTATCTTGGAGTAATCGGTTCAAGTCGGTTTTAAAATTTTTAATTTGGTGATTATTTTGTCCGCAAGTGTGATGACTGATGACTGACTGATGATAAACATTATATGCATCGCGGTCGGATCGCGTATTTAAAACGGGGTATTTACCTTGTAAATTCGAATTATTGAGCACCCGATATACTAATAATGTAAATGACCATGTTATTAATAATGTAATGACATGACCTTACTTTTTAAATTAGAATCATAAATAAAGTAATGCTCACGGTATGGATAAAAATTACATGTGATTAAATCAATATCAAATAATATAATAATCATCAATAAAAGCCTGTATGGTAGTAGAACACTGTATATAATGGCTGTTTTACACTGACATCACTGATACTGTAACATTTAATTATTTTATAAAAAAAACTTTCAATCATTGATATTACTTACATTAATATAAATATATTGTAACATAGTATGTATTTACAGCACTATTATTGACCATTGGGTTTTTATCTACATGTAGGTATCTACATATAAGCTTAAGGCGATGATCTCAAAAACAAAAGGGTTTTATTTAATGATTTTCAACTAAAAAAAAATTGCATTGTGTTGTTTTTAATATCGGAATTGTTACGTAAAATAATGTTGCACATTAAGGTATTTATTTGTCTCAGATATTTTTATTTTTTTATTATTTATTTATTAACATACAAAATATATAGTGACATAAAAACAAAGTCCTACAAAACAGGATATTATCTTTCGTAACTGCCCTCAAAATTTTACAAGTCATTGATCGACCATTATATTTTTATAAATACTAATATAGGTACTACGTAATTCACACACACAGTCATATTATTTACCATACTATTTGCAAGAACTTGACTGTGAAATTAAGAGCATTATCAGCACCACACCAAATTGAAAAAAAGTATTTTCTTGTAGAAATTATTTGATGTTTCGACATCGGTTTTATACAAAGTGGGAGTCCACTATATTTAAGAAAATTGTTAAAAACGATATATCTAAGGTAGGTTCAATTTCAAGATAGGTTGTGTTTGCCTAGTAACCATAACATATTATGTAGTTTCCTTAAGTCTAGTAGGTACAATCAATTTTCTTCTGTAATCAGACCCCAACTCTCTCTTACAACGTACGGAATCTAAAAGAAAATAGCGCTACCTACAATCAAACATTTCCTCTTAATTTTAATTATAACACTATTATATTAATATATCCTAAAATATACAAGATATATGTATTGTCATTTATAAATAAAACGAAATATGTTATAATATAAGGAGTACTCAGTTCATTTGAAGATAGATTTATTTATCTGTTGGGAATCAGCATTATTTTCTTATTTTCGAATACAAAAGCCTGATGCACCACTCAAACCTTTATTTTTGCCCGATGGTTGACTGGTAGAAAATGCCTTAAGGCATTAAGTCCGCCATTTGTACTTTTTTATTGTGCAATAAAGTTTAAATAAATAGATATACAATATACATATCAAGTTCATTGGAAGAAAAAAAATATATGTCAAAAACCATATATTTTTTTACTGACTGCAACCGATTTCTCCAAGATCCTATCATCAGACCCCGATTTGGTGCCAACGAAACCATCTCGGGGTTATATTCGAACGATAAAAAAATATGTCTGAAAATCGGTTTATGATTCTCTTGATAATTATATCAAGTAACATGCATACAAAAAAAATAATTAGAACCTACTCCTTTTTGAAGTTTGTATGTAATGATATTATGATCATGAACAAACTAACACGCAAATTAACGCTATTAGTGATAATCAAAACAATTACTTCTTGATGTTTTGTATTACAATATTTATAATATTTACAGCAGTTAGTTACTTAACTTAAACAAAGTTATCAACGAGATTGAAGTTCAAGTTCAACAAACACCTATCTTCGTACATTTGTTTACTTTCATGCCTATAGTTCGTGTCGATAACTTAGATATTCATGAACTTATCGTCGACCACATATGTACTTTAAATTACATAATAAAATAACAACCGTCCCAGCTAGATTTTGATAAAATTTAATAATTACGTTTTAGGGTTCCGTAGATAAAGTAACTATGCTATTTCTGATTGTAATGCTATGAACTGAGGACCGTTGCAGCTATCGTGTACTTACCTTTTTATGCCCCGGCCACGACATTGGTCTAAGGCGACCAGCGGCGAGCGAATCCATGAGTTGGAGCGGGATGCCGATATGGGTACGAGAGGGAGCACCATACGTTTTCCGCTAAGCCGGTCGCCTTAGACCGATGTCGTGGCCGCGGCGTTAGAGTTCCGTAGTAAACAAAGAACCCTTATAGTTTCGCCATGTCCTTCTGTCCGTCTGTCTGTTCGCAGCATCTTAGCTCTGTGGCGGTTAGTACTCGAAATCTACAAATTGGTACAGAGGTACACATATTGGTCACGACGATAAAGTGCTAGAATAAAATACAGAAAACAAACACAGAAGATTTTTGGGGTAAGTGTGGTTTTTTTTCCGTAATCCTCAAGGATCGGACAAACGCCCGTCATTTTGAGAACATAACCTTGTTCCGTATAGTAGAGACTTCCTTATCTACTTTTATTATAATTATGTTAAGATATTTTATTTTCTAAGATATTTTTTAATAAACAAAGTATCTAGAGTTCATGGCAGGGATCGGAACCGGTTTTTTAGAAAAACCTCGATATAGCTCAATATTTTAAAATGTTTTACGCTCTTTATGTAGTATTCGACATTTTAAGTAATTATTAACATCATATTTTTCAATTACTCCATTAACAAAAAAAAAATAAACCGAAGAACGAAAAAGAACGGAATTCGAACCGTTCTTTTGTATGGAGCAAAAACCGCTATCCGATCCCTGGTTCATGGTCTGCGGCTATATCCGTCACCCATAGATAAAAATTCAATACATAGACATAGAGTTGCGATCTCCTAAATAGATACTTTGTTTGTATTATTTAAAAAAACCATCTTTTAAATAAGATAATATATGTTAACATCAGAAGATAATGAAGTATCTACTGTACGGAACAGGGTTATGTTTTCAAAATGACGGGCGTTTGTCCGATCCTTGAGAATTACAGAAATAAATTCCACACTTTACAAGTAGAGAAACTTCAGAATCCTACAGTGTGGTTAGTAATCCTGTAGTATGTATCGATACTAATAAATAATTGTAGCAAATTGGCCGAACGTGCTGAAAGAGTTTTCATTACTACTCTTGACCCAAAGGTCACAAAAGTTCCGATGCCAATCCAAGTTCCTAATTCCTCAGCTCACGCATCCACAGGATTACTGTTCTCAATAAACAGCCTGCGATTAACGGCTTTGCCACAAAAGTTTAATAAGATAAACATAGAACTAGTTAGATAAAGGTACAGTTTGTTATAAAAGTTATTTAGTTAATAAGAACTTGAAGTGTTGAAAATGATTCGATTTGATATTCAGCAAACTGGCTTTTAAACAATCCATGCTTTCTTTGCTAGCAGATTAAACAATAATATTCAAAGTATCACACATTTCATATGTTTACATTATGTATCAATTTGCATATATTATATATTACATCAAGTATTACATGTATTTGTTATTTTAGTAAGTATATTTGTGTCGTAGGCGTAGGGTAGTTTCAATAATAGTGAGTACCTAGTACAAGTAAGTGATCTTGTATAGCACCGCCCACAACTTCTCTGCTTTGCCTTAAGGTTGACTGGTAGATAATGCCCTTTAGCATCCCCCACTCTACCAAATTCGATCGTTACGCAAAATGTGATTCGTTGATTTCTTAGAGTGGGGGAATGTCCGGGTCCGGGCTTACTAATAATTAAAAGGAAAAGGACTGTTGATTTTAAACTTTTGTGAGACAAATTAACTATAAATATAATTAAACAGTTAAACTCGCTAGTGACTTAACGGTTAACCGTTTCATAGGAAAAGGACCGATTTCAAGAATAATTTAAAACTGATTGTAGGGCAAAAAAATCATGAGTGCTCTGAGAATTCGCTTCACAAATTTGTAATGTAGGTACTTAATTAGTAATTTAAGTGCGTCGGAGTAAGATATGAAACGCACTTTTTGGGGCAAGACAAAAAGTCTGAATTTTGATTTCGGTTCTATCACAAGAATTTAACTAAGTATTTTTGAAATTAAAAATGTGTGATCCGTTTCGCCTCTATCCACCCTATTGCTGCGTACAGTCGCTATCAGGGTCGCGTTTTATAAAGTTACAATTTACAATTTCGCTGTTTGCTTCTCTTTCTAGCCAATGGGTGCGTGCGTTAGAGAGGCAAACAGCGAAATTGTAAATTGTAACTTTATAAAACGCGACCCAGATATAATATATCTGAAGTATCTGGATGCTTAGCCAAGTTGCCAATCGCTAACGCTAGTAACGTATCGTTTTCCCTCTCTGTCACTCTTTCATATTAGTGCGACGAAGACAGTTAGCTGCCTTTCGTTTACGATTGATGATTAAGCGTTAGCGATTGGCAACTTGTCTAAGCAGCCTGAACGGTCAGAGATCCCACAAACATCTGAGCAGGGTGCTTAGCCAAGTTGCCAATCGCTAGCGCTTGCTAGCGCATCGTAGTTTTCCCTCTCTGTCACTCCTTCATATTAGTGCGACGAAGAGGGAAAACTACGATGCGCTAGCAGGCGCTAGCGATTGGCAACATGGCTAAGCACCCAGGCCTCTATTGTCAGTGAACGTTTAGATATTTTTGAAATAATATGCCTCAGCCGTGTAAGAACGGCGTGACGGCAGTAAGAATACATTTGTCACCACCCCATCACCCCAATTCCTCCTGCGGGTGTCGTAAGAGTCGACTAAGGGATTGAAGTGTCACTGACCAATATTTGATAAAAGATTGATGATGGGCAGCAGCGCAGCGTCATCATAGTGGACACATTACTGCGATCGCCAATCCGCTTGCCCAGCGTGGCGATTATGGGCATTGACCTCCTAATGCGTTTATACGCATAGTTAATAGGAGAGCCCAGCAGTGGACAATCATAGGCTGATGATGATGATGATGCCTCATCTGATAGCGCCAGTACAAAAACAATCTGGAAATGCAACCTTGAAATTATATAGACATAAATAGATTATATTACGTAACAGCGGAATACATATCTACTGACATGTGGTTACGTGACTTATTATCGCGATCAGTATTATGACTGTATGATCATAAACATTAATCTGTATTTTGCACAGTAATCTTGGACTGAAGCGAAATGTATCTATCTGTTTCTGTTTCGAGGGATTTTTAGTCTTCGTCTCACCATCTCGTGAAATAAAAAAACAAAGGAAGCTGGAGGGTCTGGGTTCGGATCCCAGCGAGAACAATTTCGTGCATTTATCACGAAAATACTTGTTCCTCGGTCATGGTTGTATTTATTTTGATCTATTTATAATATGGATACAGTCGTAAGCCATAACCATAAGAATCTATGGGGTAAACTTTTTTGACAGGTAGGGAGTTCCTATATCAATAAATTCAAATATATCGATCGCGATGCTTTTTCTATATACTAGTGATGACTCCAAGTTTTGTTTATAAAAAAAGTATTCGGTTACCGCGAGGATTACACATGAAATAAAACTATGAAAACGGATAAACTCGCGTATATTAACTAATTTTAACTTCATTCCGACGTTTCGAACACTTTACAGGGTTCGTGGTCTGCGGGTGACTGACAATGAGGAAGGATGAACAAGGAAATTTGATAGATCTACCTCCAGTTTTATTTCAAAGTATTTTTCATTAAAAGCTTAAAAAAAAAAACACAATTGTCTTCTTCGTTTATTCAAATAGATGTTTCCAATTTTACTCTCATAATTTTTTTCTCAAGATAATAAATATTGAAACAAGACGTTCTACTCGTAAATTTGAAAAACTAATTTATTATTTATTAAAAACCATTAACTATTGAAAAACCACTTTGAATAAAGAGAGAAGTTAATTACATTATTTGACTAACATTTTTCACCTTTTAACAAAACATGTTTTTAAACAAAACCAGGGTGCTTAGACAAGTTGCCAATCGCTAGCGCTTAGTCGTCAATCTTAAGCGAAAGGCAGCTAACTGTCTTTGACGCACTAATATGAAAGAGTGACAGAGAGGGAAAACTACGCTACGCTAGTTACGCTACTAAGCGCTAGCGATTGGCAACTTGGCAAAGCATCCTGGGTCGCGTTTTATAAAGTTACAATTTACAATTTCGCTGTTTGCCTCTCTAACGCACGCACTAATTGGCTAGAAAGAGATGCAAACAGCGAAATTGTAAATTGTAACTTTATAAAACGCGACCCTGGTGTGTTCACAGATCGACATATTGGCAGATTTATGACTGACGGCACATGTCAAAATAACATTAACATCTAATAAAGATTACAATTCAAAATTCAAATTCAAATTCAAAATTCAAAATTATTTAATTCAAATCTCATAACAAAGATTCATAGGTTGTTAAAACATTAATAAATACTTATACTTAGAATTAATTAAGATACATGCCATTTTTTTTAATAAAATAAAAATACAATATCAGGTCATCTAGATACACCATTTCTCAACATCTGTTGCTGCCACATGCAGATCGTTCCAGTGTTTGATCAATGGTGCATCTATCTTACCTGCCAATGTTTTCAAGATGCTATTGGTACTGCCACTTAGCCTCCTCATAAAGATTACAATACACATGTTCATCAATTTAACTTATTTTTCTAATAACTCGGTAACAGTAAGATTTAAAAAACTAGTTTTTTTAGAGAAATAATTATATTTGACCTAAATAAACTGCTCGTAAATTTAACGGAAATATAAAAAAAAAACAGTCTGTATAGAGTAAGTATCAATTGTTGAGTTTATCGATGTGGGAACTCCCTATCTGTCAACGAAGTTTGCTCCGTGGATTCCTTGTCTGTTTATACAGTGTGTTACCATGACCCGGGCTTTTACGAAAATAGGTAATAGTACGTATTACTAGCAAACGTTTTCAAGCATTAACATTTGACAATATTTACATTAACTTAACCGTACTATTAAGTTTATTTCCTCCGAACGCTCAATGTAACGCGTGTACTGCTTAGTTTGTCAAACATTGCGAGTGGCTGGGATCTAACCAGCCAGTCTAACTAACAGTGGGTCATTGTGCAAATTCACGATTCACTTTGAAGTACATTGCTTCTCAATTAACTTTTGTTTTAAAGTTAATTACTTTTAAAATTTAGTTTTGAATCAAATGATGATCACGATTTGGCTGAAAATCTGCTTAGCGTTCCTCGGTTTCAGTAAAAACCAGTATTATGGTAACACACTGTATACATCGCTAAGTAATTCCGATACAAACAAGCTAATTTGAGTTTTACTGTGGGACTGGGTCCATTTGTGTAAGAATGCCCCAACTCCCATGCTATACTCTGTTTGGTTTGGTGTTTAAAAAAGGTAAACAATCTTGCAGTATCTTTTTATTGAAAATTACGAGTAGAAAATAGGTTTTAGCAAATAAACATAATATAATACAAGGAAATACAGTGTTTTACATTATTGTACCTAGTTTGGATTTTAATATGCATTTTTCAATAAAAAGATACTGCAAGATTGTTTACCTTTTTTTAAACACCAAACCATACAGAGTATAGGTACTTATTTCTTTACTTTTCTGAAACTAAATAGCATATTCCTAGAATAGTATATTTCTCTGCGGGTCGGCCTTTAATAATCTCCTTTTGTCAGTCGTATCTTTTACATATAAATTATCTTTTAACTTGACTGTAGTTTTATCCACCCTGCCTACGAAGCTGGAGGTTCCGGGTTGAAAGCATTATTTGTGCATTTATTTGTACCTAAATATTATGTATTCAAGTATCTATCTATTATATATATCATCGCTTGGTACCCACGTCACAAGCCTTAATTAAGCTTATATTTATCGTGGGCCGAAGTCGATTTGTGTAAGTAGTACTTAGACTACTTAGTAGTAAAACACTTTATTGTACAATAACTTGAAAAGTACAGATGTAGTGCAAAATCCTTTCTCTTCGGCTTTTCACGGAAACGCCCGAAATAATCTCTCCGTCTCAATTAGCTTCAGTGCAATATATACCGAAGTTCATTGTGACAGCGATATGAATTCGGATGTTTCCGTGAAAACCCGAAGAGAAAGGGTTTTGCACTACATCTGTACACAAAACACAAGACAACCGTACAAAGGTGAGCTTATCCCTGTAAGGGATCTCTTCCAGCTAACCTTAAGTTATGTTCCAAGATATTTATTATTATTACTTACAATAGGTAATATTAGCCGACATACACCAAAGCTTATTATGGCCAAGTAGAGACAAACAATTCGATGGTACCATAAGCGACCTCTGATATCAGCTGATGACTCCGGTGGTTATCGGTCCGACCAGACACTTATAAGGCCGGCGGAACGGACACAGCAGCACTTAGATTCGGCGGGTGAATACGGGTAAGCGGACTCCTATATTCTATTTTATGGACCAAAAAACTTTTATTTTTATGAAATATAACTATGAAAACGGATAAACTTGCGTATATTGACTAACTTTAACTTCATTCCGACGTTTCGAACACGCACCGTTTCGAGCAGATCACGAACCGTGTAAAGTGTTCGAAACGTCGGAAAGTCGGAATGAAGTCAAAGTTAGTTAATATGTATAAGTTTATCCGTTTTCATAGTTTTACGAGTATTTCATGTGTAATCCTCGTGGTAACCGAAGAAAATGTTTTATTTTTTAATTAAATTATTTTTTATTGTTTTAAATATATATGTCATATACTAAGGAAAATATACTTAGTTCACCCAACGTCCGAGGGGATTAAATCCAATGTTAGCTTTCGCGGCTGATGCCATAACCACTCGGCCACTTGGTCTTAGTAGATACCGGTAAAATTTCTCGTGACTAATTAAAAAACGTATATCGAAATACTTGGTTTAATTTGTTCCACAAAAACTTGCATATTTATAAAAAAAAATATTGGAACATTTTTTGATTTACAGCTATTCGTGTTAAATTGATCAATTTTAATAATTTGTATTATTTTTATTGATAATCTCGAGGCATATACCAACTTAAGCTAGTTTAATTTGTGTGCGTGTTATTTCAATGTAAATTATTTTAAACTTTTTTCCTGGTGTTTATATTCCTGACAAAAAATGTTGCTTTATTCTTAAACAACAGAAATTCCATACGATTCCATTCCATATTATATTATTCGATAATGAATTTAATTATCATGATAATTAAATTGATTCTGCCAAAACCTGATTTGTGCAAATAGCTGGTATTTGCAGTAATAAGACGAAATAATGACATAAAACCCTATACGTACATTATAATATATATGTAACATTAAATTAAAACTATGTTAATAAACCTAAAATATATCCAATAAATGGGGCACTATTGTAAAAAAGCTAACTACGGGCACAAATTATAATGATAGTATTTCATAATAAAAAAAAAAACGAAACTAGCAAAGTTATAACTTTTAACCCTCTAATGCATCCAAAGCCATAGGTACCGCGTGTAAATCTAATATGGGCGTGTGTAAATCTATTTTTTTCATTTTATATTCGGAGCAGCAATGTAGCTATCGAATATTGTTATAGCTGTTATGTAATCAAGGAGGCTACCATGGTCTACTAATGCGATTCAGTTTAGGACCTAATCTGCGGCCCTACCGCGAACTTCGAAATTCGCAAATTTCGAGGATCTGTCTCTCTTACTCTAATGACGCCTAGGTTGGAGTGACAGAGAAAAATCCTCGAAATTTACGAATATCGATTTTCGCGGTAGTAGGCTTGAATCGCGATGTGTCAGTTCCATAGAATAACTGTCAAAAACTGACAAGCCGAACCTAAACTGAATCTCATTTAACAGATCGTGGTAGCCACTCAGCTTTTGTAATTACCTGTATCAACGAGCGAGCCCTTAACTTGAGTGTGTTATATTCAGTGATCGGTTTTTTGGATTCTCCCGGCGGGTCTCCTATAGTAACATGAAAAATAAACTTTAACTATATTGCCATATTGTCTGTTTCAAAAAGTATGCTCTTGTGTGTATAATACAATAGTGTTAAATAAAATTTTATAGTCACACCCGTAATTTTTTTATACGTGAAATCCCGTTAGGAAAACGCAAAAAATCGATCACTATTTTTATTGTAATTTTTTGTAAAACCTATCTAAGTATGTATCATGTCCAATTCTAACCCTCGTAGCTTCATTCGTATTCGATGTACATCCTGTATTTCGCCACTTTTATTTTGAACTCTATTGACTTATATCAAAGTATAAACCTGTATGATGCAATATTATCCTTTTACTTTCAGATAATTTAAAATGGCAACCAAGAAGTTCGCAGGTCCTTCCCCTTACACCTTCAAAAGCACTTACCCTGCTGAGGACTACTTCCATACTGAGTAAGTAATCCTATTTCAGTACCTAACTTAATATTCTGGAAAAACAAAAGAGTGTAATTAAAAAAAAAAATATTACTTAGACTTAAATGTGAGTAGCCAAGTTGCCAATCGCTAACGCTCATAGCGTATCGTAGTTCGCTCTCTCTGTAATTTTTTCTTATGAGTGCGACAAAGACAGTTACCTTTTCGGTCACAATTCGCGATTGAGCGTTAGTCCTAAGGTATAAATAAATAGAATATCCTCTGACAAAGCTATTAAAATTAATTAGTCTTTTAATATAAAGTTACTGTCATAATTACTCATTCAATATCGTTATACAAGATACGATATACGATGCAAGTTTTGTCTATATTTGATCCTATTCTATCTGCTAAGATTCTTAAACACCATATTTGGGTGTTTCTTCGAGCGTTTCAGATGCCTCATTTCTCTGGCAACATTTCTGTAGAAGCGACACAATATTTTGGTGCTATTCTATTTTGTGGTAGTTGTAGATACGGGGTTATAGTAGTTGTAGATATATCTCTACTATGACAGCCAAAATATGTCAAACTTTATAGTTATTTCTACAAAAATGTAGCCAGATTAATGAGGTGGCGTAAACATCCAAAAAAAATCCCAATTACTCATTCACCATTTTTTTCATAGTTTTCCTATCAGACCATTTGGATCCATCACGCCTTACCAAGTCAGCTGCATTAATCGATCGTCTTTTTTTCCTCTGGCTTCACTTGCTTGTTTCAGCAGCAAGGTGAATTTGCCAATGTCGAAGTGGTTTCTTTATTTTAATCTATCGTCTTACAGATATGTGGAATCAGTGACAGCAGACGCTGGTGCCAAGAAGAAGGTCGCCCCAGTGGTCGGCGCCATCTTCGGGCTCGGCCGTGCCGGCTCCATCCACTTGTCTAGCATCATCAGGAACCCCCGTATCATTGTCAAGTACATTGTCGACGACAGACAGGACAGGTTTGCGGACCTCAGGGCCTACTGGGGTCTTAGCGATGATGTTCAGTTCATCACATCCAAGGACGCTAGCCGCGTTTACAAGGATAAGGCGTAAGTATACTCTGACAGATACCTCTTTTGGTACACGCTCTTTAAATTCATTTCCATCTAAAATGATAAGGCTCTGATTGATTTGGCGAATATAAAAACAATCGTGTGTAGAGCAAAAAGATAAAAAGTAGATTCAAAAATACTTGGTTTATTCCACTGCCAAGATAAGGGTTAACAACGCCAAAGCTAAAAAAAACTTTCCTATTGCTTTATTTTGTTAAATTAAAAATATCTTAAGCTATAAATACTGTATACATATTTTATACACAACACAGTTCATTCCTTATATGTACGTGTAAAGAATAATTAAATACCGACATAATAAAAAAAACTTTCTTAGAATCCGATACATTCTAATGTAAACAACCACTTTAACATCTAAACAACCATTGCAAAACCCCTAACTGTAGTTCAAAAGATTCCAATTATGCCCAACTCCAAAATATTCTTATAATGGAAAAAAATATTTTGTTTTTTTTTTTACTGTTCTAACATAAAATATGAGAGTGAGTTTAGTGAAACGTCCCACTTTGTCGTTTACCATAAAGCGGCTTTGTCAGTTTATTCATATGAAGATACAAGAAAATCTCGTCTTTATGGTAAGCGACAAAGTGGGACGTTTTACTAAAAACTAACATTATTATGTTGTACAGTTAACGTAAGGAAATACTTAAAAAAATAGGGAGATTAATGGTACCTATTTTAGGGACTAACACGGACTCATTGTTGTTAAGCAATTAATTCTGATAGAGATAACTGCAAATATTTATTGTAAATACCTAGTCTATTTTATCAGAGCAGTTTTATCGGTAAGGCGTTGCTTATAATTAATTATGCCTTTACGACTGTGTTTACTAAATATTTACGTTAAACATTGATAACAGAGTCAACGTTGTCTTCATCGCGTCGCCCACCTTCACCCACCACGACATCGTGGTCAACTCCATCGCCAACGACAAAGATGTCTACTGCGAAAAACCTATTGCTGAGAACATTGAAGATACCAAGAAGTGCTACGAAGCCGCGAAAGCCAAGGGCAAGGCTCTATTCGCCGCTTTCAACCGTCGCTTCGATGAGTCCTACAGAGGCCTGAAGGACAGAGTTAGAAATGGAGAAGTCGGCCATATTCAGATCCTCAGAGTCACCGCTAGAGACTCGCCTCTCCCCTCCATTGACTACCTCAAAACTTCAGGTGATTTTCCATTATTTATCCTACCTACATAAATTACATCATAATGATAGTTATCACAAGACAAGATTAATCTGTCTTGTCATTCTTGTTTTATTGTGCATTTATTACTCCATTGATACCAGGCTCAACTTATCAATTAAGTCCAAATTCACTTTGTGATATCAGGGGGGTATCATATCTGTGTAATAAAATAAATATATCGTGACTAAACTGGTATTACACATTAGGTCTGAACTATGTGCAGGCAATTTCTCTTAGAAGATCAGCTAAAAGAATAATGATCATGTAATCTGTCAGTTGAAAGAAGTAACCAATCAGTCTTTCTTATAAATTATGTAACGTTTGGTCAGCGACACTTCAATCCCTTAGACGACTTTTACGACACCCGCAGGAGGAGTTGGGGTGGTGACAAATGTATTCTTACTGCCGTCACCACACGGCTGTCATTATTTAATAAATGATGATGGGCAGCAGCGTCATCATAGTGGACACATAATGCGTCTATTCGCATAGTTAATAGGAGAGGCCTACGTCCAGCAGAGGACTATCATAGGCTGATGATGATGTAACGTTTATATTTAGTACATAAATAGAAAAAAATATTGACCCTTCTGAAACTTCCAGAAAGCCTCCAGGGGGCCTATTCTGATTCCTAAAAGTTAACGGGAATGCATTTATTTTTTGGCCACCCTATACGGCTGCTGCAGTTTCGAACACTCAGCTCTAACTCACCGCTGCGGTACCTCCCCTAGCCATCTTCATACACAATCGGGCCCAACCGCCAACCATCGTGTCCTTGATTGGATTGATATAAAAACACAGTGTAGTACGCGATTGAATCGGCCGATATTTTGGTTGATGCCAATGGGCTTGTTCGCGAGCGCGTACAAAGTGATAAGTCGAGTCAATGTTTGGAATGTATGCTAAAAATGGTTGATGACGATGGTTAGCGACGTTGGACCCGATAAGACCTATTAAACTTTCCATAGCATTCATTAGTAGAAGTTCTGTATGCTTAGCCAAGTTGCCAAGCGCTAGCGCTTAGTAGCGTATCGTAGTTTTCCCTCTCTGTCACTCTTTCATATTAGAGAGACAAAGACAGTTAGCTGCGATTGACGATTAAGCGCTAGCGATTGGCAACTTGGCTAAGCATCCTGGACTATATTTTTATCTTTAATCCTTCATAACCCATCAGGTGGTATCTTCCACGACTGCCTGGTCCACGACTTCGACATGGCGTGCTGGGTGCTCGGCGAGCTACCGATCCGCGTGCAGGCGCACGCCACCGCGCTCATCCCCGAGATCAAGGCCATCGACGACTTCGACAACGTGGCCTTCCTGCTGTCCTTCCCCTCCGGCGCCGTGGCCATCGGCGACAACAGCCGCTTCTCTGCCTATGGATACGACCAGAGGCTGGAGGCTTTCGGAAACAAGGGTAATTATAAATTGTAAAGGTACCGGTCCACGACAATGACGGATACGTGACGCCGTTCTTCGCATAATTCTAAGAAAGCTAATACAATTTTTATAACATGGTTTTTGTATTGATAGAGAATTCTCGTACTTTCCATATATTTCTAAGCTGTCAATAGGCCATCACATTCACGACAAAGTAGACTTTCTCGCGGAATGCACCACCATCTTATTCATCAACGTCTCCTAAAGTGTTGTTTGTCCCTTTCGGTTTTATCAATATGTCTATTAAAACCAAACGGAACAAACGATACTTATCGACTTGTCAAGTAAGGAGACTTTTATTAATTACTATTTAAGAAAATCTAGACGTATTTGGCTATTGGTTTGGTGTCTCCCATTGGGGCAGAAAGTTTAGACTTACTGTACTTAGTATAAAATCAATCCTTTAAAATACTACTGTTTCTACATAACTATTTAGAGTAACATGAATGTTAGCCTGGTAGGTTTAATTATTGCTTGCTCAGACAACTGAACACATTATTAATGAATATGTAGCTGCCAAGTAACCTGGCAGCTGATATTAACCATCAATTGATCAGTGGATGATCATTGTTTAAGGACTATAAGTACCAACATCTCCATTTATGAAACCCTTGTTTAACAGGCATGATCAAGGTGGAGAATGAGAAGCCCAGGGCCTCCACGGAGGCGTACATTGGCCACGAGGGTATCAAGCAGAGCCCCATCTTCTATTCCTTCCCCTCACGCTACAAGCGCGCCTACCAGAAGGAACTGGAGCATTTCCTTGATGTTGTTCAATGTAAGACTTATTGCTGTAATTTTACGTTTCCACCTCCTCCGTAGAAACTTAAAATCATCATCATCATCATCATCGTCAGCCTATGATAGTCCACTGCTGGACATCATCATCATCATCATCATCATCATCAGCATTTGATAGTCCACTGCTGGACGTAGGCCTCTCCTATTAACTATGCGTATAGACGCATTAGGAGGTAAATGCCCATAATCGCCACGCTGGGCAAGCGGATTGGCGATCGCAGTAATGTGTCCACTATGATGACGCTGCTGCCCATCATCAATTTTGTAGAATGGTCAGTGACACTTTAATTCCTTAGTCGACTCTTACGACACCCGCAGGAGGAGTTGGGGTGGTGACAAATGTATTCTTTCGGCCGTCACCACACGGCCAAACTTAAAATGCATTAGGTCATTTGTGTTTTGTCCCTGTCTAAAAAACGTTATATTATTAATAGAGAAGAAACGCAACAATTTGCTGACGGCTGTTTGATGGGCGTTTGTAAGGGCATATACTCTACGCAGAAAATATTTCTTCTGGGTAATGGGTTAGTTGTTTCTTAATCTCTAGGCAACCTCAGTGACACATGGCTCCCAGTTCGTCGTTATATTTATTTGGCATTTTAAGCTATGAAGTTGCAATTTTGAATCATGACTTACATTAGTTATGATGATAAATACCCTATTCATTATTAAATAAATATGCGGAATCTACTCCGATACATTTTTAAATATGTCTTTTATCGATTGTCTGAAGATTGGGAGGATAATTATGATGATTCCATAATGAAAATTGGTGCAGCCAATAAGATAAACGTCTCAATTCTCGACTTGATAATGCCCAATAATTGACACTCTGCTGTCTCTGTGTATTGATATCAAATAGACAAAAGATGATAGTTATGTCCAGGAACATTGAAACAGATTCGAATAGTTAGCTGCACAAAACAAAACTTGTGAGAATTCATACATTTTTTGTCTATTCATTTTCGCAATAGCAGGTAAACAGTCAGCTTCACATTCTTTGTAGCGGTCTAGAAGTCTCGTAACAGCTCATTATATCATATTAAGCTACTTTGGGTGCCATAAAGTGAGTCTGTTCATTACTCCCTGTAATACCTTTTAATTACAGACAAAGTCCCACTAGAAGTGACGAGCTGGCAGACCCTGGCGGTCAGCAAGATCGCCACGGCGGCCGAGCAGAGCGCGCGCACCGGGAAGGCTGTCGACATCGACTGGTCCAAGGATGACATCCCCGCTCAGTACTCTTGAATCTACCCCGACTGCACTTGTAAATAATTCGCGACTTGTAAGAATGTAATATATGTATATATGATTTGTTTATGATTCTTTTTATTGAACCACAGAAGTACCTAATGACAAAAAAGAGTTAAAAGATTCATCAACATCATTATTTTCCGCCGTTTATCGCTCACTACTGAGAATAGGCCTTTCTTCCTGTATGCCACTGGTCCCGGTCCTGAGCTAACCTAGTCCAAAAGTGGCCCGTACTCATTCGAATATCGTCCACCCATCGAGCGGTCGGCGTCGGACTCATAGATTCATACGGACCCATTAAACTACGTAAAATTGTACTTAATATTCTGATATTTAAATTGAAAACTGTAATACCTATTTTATCGTATTAGATGCTATACAGGTTACAGGATGGCCAAAAACTAAGTGTATTCCCGTTGCCAGTGAGCTTTTGGGACGCAGAATAAACGCCTTAGGAGATTTTTTTGGAAATCAGGTTCAAGTTTCAGAACTAGTCGTACCAAGTAAGTAGGTAGTACTTAATAAAAGCACCTATTTAATACTAGTTTACATGTAAGTAGGTTACATTATCATTATATCATCACATTATCATACATACGCCCTAAAGAATAGGCCATTCTTAGTCTTGAGGCATTAGGAATGCACTTGCATATACAATGCAACAAATTTATTGTATTTACGTTTATATAAAAATGCACATCCCACATTCCCTGCCAATTAATTTCCTTCACACGGGCACGTAAACCTAACCAATTATGTTAACAATGAATTGAATTTCTTGAGCTCAAAATCCGTTCACCATATCTGTACCTAATTTTAACTATCTACTCATTTAAAAGTTTCAAATCCCAGTATTCTTTATTGTGTTTAATGACTTGAGTATCCTAATCTGTACCTAAGTAACAGACAGCATACAAAGAGATTAAGTTTAATTCAACTCAAACTTCACCATAAGTGGGTACTGTATGAATACTTAAAAGAGCATCGTTTCGAGATTAAATTCTTATTAGCTTTAAGAACAATGTCTGCGAAACTCATTTTTATAACCCAGAAGCATACGAGGAGAAATAATTCTTCTCAAGGAATTCGGGTCCAGATAAAAGGTTTTACGGGTCCTCTTGCGGGGCGAAATTAAACATGAATACTTGCTACCTGCTGAAGCATTCCGCTCGAGTAAACGCTTTGAACACAAGGGAAGCCCAAGAAGGTAATCGGGTTTAGTAACATATATCTCCTTTACCGCAGCATTTAGACAAATGACTAAAATCATCTCGACTTTATTGAAATTCCTCCCCTTGCAATATGAGCGTACGTATATCTTACCTATGTCGAGTACTTATGTGCACAATTACGGAGACACGTGGTTGTAGTCATGTAAGTAAAACGGGACTCGAGAAAGATTTTGTATGAATGAAAGTAGTTTTTGGGTAATGACATAGAGAGCAACATTTTTTTTTCTAAATGCTACTACCAAAACACCCACTCAGGGTGCAAATATCTTGTGTGATCTTCTGATCTTCTACAAAAAGCATCAGCTATATCGGTTGATATATTTTTGTAACAAATATAATTCAGGATCAGCACTGCACTGGGCTACTTTGCTAATGAGACCGCATTTAAATGTAATGACCGCACGCAAATTAATATGAGGGTTTACAGAAAATGTGTAGTAACGTGAATTCGTAACTTACTGGAAAAAATGGCTAGGGTCGCTTGAGGCATAGACTAGGGCGGGCAATCCCGGGATTTGACATTATGAAATCCCGTGATTGAATACATACAAATCCCGGGATTGCATGCTCTAGCATAGACAGAGAATCAGACCGTCTGTTATCCTGATGTTATTGACTCAAAAAAGAGATGCATATAGCAATTTGGTTCTACTGTTACAGACAAGATTGGTTAGGTGCCTGCAAATATTTAAGATGCTGGTTTTTGAAAAATCAGGAAAAACTTTTTTCCTAATCGTGTGATACGAACATGTTTAGAAGCAAACATCCCAATGAACTGGATACCTAATACAGATAGCTGCCATATAAAACTATCTAGATTTACAAACCCTAAACACCTTTGAAATAGCACTTTATGTGACTTTATCAAACCAGTTTTAATTAAGTACGTGTCTTTAGTTCTAGGTGAGGCCTATGTCCAGCAGTGGACGTCAATTGGCTGATGATGATGACGTGTATTTATGTGCCTAGGTCAGCAATCTCTTCAAAATAAACTGGGCTTACAAGAGCCCTAAGGCCTTTGGTTTGGATGGTACCGTGTTTATCGTCCTAACGTGATTTGTCAGAACGTGATGTTATTGACGAAAAACGTCAGAAGACAACCGGGACCATATTATCAGACTGAAGACTTAAAATTGCCCACGTTCTGATAAAAGAAAGCAAATTAGCCTCGCGTCCTATCGGTGACATCCAGTTATCCTAGTGGCGTGTTAATAAAAAGTGCATCAGCGGGTCGCAGACAGCCACGACAAACGTAATTTAGTTGTAGTTCAAGTGGATCGCGCGACCGGAATTATTTATCCGACGGCGACGGGGCGAGGCCGCGCGGTGGGCGATGAGAGCAGCGGAAACGAAACTTTTAAAAAATCGGTACTTCAGTATTTCGGGCATATCATGCGGGGCCCCAAGTACGAGATCCTCCGGCTAATACTTCAAGGGAAGATTCGTGGGGGTAGGAGCGCCGGTCCAAGAAGGCACTCTTGGTTGAGAAATCTTCGTGACTGGTTCAGTTCTAGCACTCGTGGATTATTCCGTAATGCAGTCAACAAAGTTAAAATAGCCATGATGTTGTCCAACCTTCGTTAGAAGAGGAACCAGAAGAAGAAAAAATCGGTTAAGTGCGAGTGAGACTCGCGTTCGAAGGCTTCCGTGGGCAGGCGCGTCTCCAGTGCAGCGGCTTTATACACTGGACTTAGGTATGCCCAGGTGCTGTTTTAAGTATAAAATACTGTCATATCATAGGGCAGTGCCCCCCTGAACGAAGTCCTGGATTCGCGCCTGTCCGTGGGTATACTCTGGCAAGCTTGTCAATAGAAAAAGGCGGCAAATTTCAATTTTGTAAGGGCCGCCAACGTTTGCATCTAATTTTATTTTAGTTTAGATAGTTTGCCGGAGTGTATTTATCTATTTTCGATTTTTTATCTATCTATTCTGCAAACATTCTAGGCGTTTACCTGTTGCCGATTTTAATGTGGAGCAAACATAGGGAATAATAAAATCAAAAGTATTTAAATATTTATTACATTCTGTTTATTATTTGTTGATATTTTATTTGATATACGAATTTGTTTGCGCTTACTATAAAGACAATTAAACAGATGATTAAATTTGCTTATTAAAGATACCTAGGTACATGCCAAAAATGGTATGCAACAAAGTGGTATCAGTTCCTGAAAATACTCACACATAATAATCTTGGAAGAATCCGCATTCATGTGTAATTACTAATTAGTATTAGACATACGAAGGGTGATTCTGTAGTGGAGTAACAATCGGAAATGTTTTCCGCATGGGAGTCCCTGGACGTGGCTCTAATTGAAAAATGCAGTTAGTTCTTGCTCTAATTCGTACGAGTGGATGGACAGCAACAGCCACAGTCACTGAAATGCAGCTAAAGATTTAGTCGATTGTCTCTCTGGCTTTGTGTATGAAATATTTATTTTGTTTTGATGGAATACAATAACAAAATGTGTTATAGGTATTTCATATTTTTTATAAAAAATTGTTCATAGATTAGAGATTAGGTAGGCAGGTAAGTATTTAGACAATTAGACAAACAATGAGTTATGATGGAATTTAGTTTACCTATTTATATCAAGTGACCTCAGCTAAACAAAATTTCAAGAAAAATACACTTTAGTATTGTTTACGCTTTTATAAAATTTTAGGCTAATAGTTGATCAAATTTACAACAATTTTTTAAAATCTAATTGCATTTAAACAAACTTTCAAGAATAATTCCAGAAATTCGGTAATACAAGACAACAAAGAGTGCATGAAAGAGTAATAATCATTATTTTTCTTTACCAATCAAGATCTCAAATTTGCCTACCTACTCTTAAGTATACCTTTTATAGCGTTATCGTAATTCCGGTAGGTATTCACTGTGCACTGTACAACTTTTCTCGAAATCCTTCCAATTCATTCATTTCCCACGTTTACCACGATTTACTTATGTGTCAGTTCCAATAGCTGTAAATAAATAAAATAATTAAAAAATTAAAAACACGACTGCCGTTTTAAGCGAACTGAAAAGTAACAAATAATTCCTTCTTCAGAGTTCACTAATTCTTATGAGCGTGTCTACATAATAGGTGCTTGTCTTATTGCTTACTATATTTAGTTTTGATTGCAGTCGGGGAACCTTTTATTACGGAAAATATAAATATATGAAGGTTCCCCGACTGCAATCGAAACTAAATATAGTAAGCAATAAGACAAGCGCCTATTATGTAGACACGCTCATAAGAATTAGTGAACTCTGAAGAAGGAATTATTTGTTACTTTTCAGTTCGCTTAAAACGGCAGTCGTGTTTATTAATTTTTTAATTATTTTATTTATTTAAAACCTTTTAGTGAATCTGGAGATTCCTAAACGTTGGATATAATTTCAAAAACCGACTCCGCAGAGGGCCGAAGTTTCGCTCCGGGGGCCCGAGAAGTTCCCATCCCGCTACTTTTGGGCGAAGCTGAAGAGCACGCCGCGTGAGGGCTGGAACATTACCGGAACCAATGTAAATCGAGTTGTTGATGTTGAGCGAGGCCGCAGGGCGAGCTTCAGGGTAGAAGGCCGAAAGCCGAGCTCGCGTAGGCTGAAGCGTGTCACACCTACATCGGACCGGGCCAAAGCGCGTCGCTTGCAAATTTAAACCGAGGCCGAAGGCCGAGCTGCGAGAAGATTGAGCTACCATGCTTCTTCAAACACCATAGGATCTAAATAAACCGACATCCGTGTAGAGCCCAAAGCACAATCGAATCAGAGGGCCCTACGGTTCGCTTCGAACTGCAGCAAGGACTGAAACCGAGCTCCGCGTAGGGCCAACAGCCAAAAACGGCACCCAGAGACGCGCCAGCTTGCGATGCCGAAGGCCGAGCCGCCAAAGCCCAGCACTACCACGTCAGCCGACGGTAACGGTATAACGTTAAAATGGATCCGACGTTCGTTGACAACCTGCATAGGCTGTAGGACGTAGGGCCGTCCCTCAGGTTTGCGAGGCCGAAAGGTGAGCCCCCGGCCAGAGCCAGAGTTCAGAGAGAAGACTTTCACTTAGAGGGCCCAAGTTTCACTTGGAAGAAATTTAAAGCAAGGTCGAAGAAGAATCTGCAGGAAAATTGAGCTACCAAGCTTCTAAATAAGCCCAGGAGGACCGAAGGCCTGGAATGTCACTATCGGGGTGCTTCAAACGCGAGCCCAGTGGGTCGGAGGCCCGACGAGCGAGCCCAAGCGGTACAACCGCCCTTCTTAACTGACTTAACAATCGAAGCTATAGCCCAGCGCTTCCACACTACGTGATGAAAATAGCGTAACATGAAAACGAATCGGAGATCCGCAGAACTGACGATCGTTTCCACAACCTGCGAAGGCTGTAGACCGTGCTCCGCGTAGGGCCGAAGGCCCAAAGCGTCCCTCAAAGGGCCGCCGGCTTGCTAGACCGAAGGCCTAACTACCAGAGCCCAGCACTCTTTCGCTATACAAGGGAAAAGTGTAGCATTAAAACGAATCTCAGGCCCAAAAATTCGTTTCCAGAAAATGCGGAGGCTAGAAGCCGAGCGCCGTGTAGGGCCTAAGGCCTGAAGCGCAGCACGCCGGCGCGCTTGCCTGTTAGGGCAAAGGACGAGCTGCGTGAGACTCAATTTACCAGGCAAACCTACCTTCCTTCTTACCAACTCCCCTGCACAAATGTTAAGGACAAACCCGACCCTTGAACGGTCATAACCTTCCCCCCCATCCTTTAGTGTTCCTCTCCAGCCGCGCCATATCGTCTGACTAAGCTCGTTGGCGTTGTTATACCTATCATGTACCTAATTTAATTACCTACTAATTAGATATAATAAGTACCTACGTAGTTTGGGAGATACGAGACTTTAATGTGGGCCGGATTTTTTTATCCAAAATAAGAGCCTTCAATTTTGGTTAAGACATTTATATTTTAAATTGTATGCGCATGCTACAACTCGTATAGCAATTTTGTTTGGCCGCAATTGCTATTGTGATTGTATTTTTGGGGACATTTCTCTGATATGCGAATATTTTTCGAAATCCCCGATATTTGTGAGTACGTTATTTTTGCAACACTGGCCCAATACTTGCGATTCTTGCGAACTTCTCATACAACCTTGAATTGCTTCGCAGGTGTATGCATGCAGGTCCCCTCTCGATGTTTTGCTACACCGTAAAGCACTTTGTGTACAGTATTGGACAAAATTTTAGGTTCACACCACGATTTTGATACGAAATCGACTCTTTGGATCATCATCATTTTTCTAGCTCTCAAGTCGACACTTGTTTTAAACTAATAAGTGACTAATTAATGAGCAATTTTTTTAATTGACCGTTACTTTCGAACAGTTCGGACAACTGAGGCAGCTGTGGCAGCTTTTGGCAGTCATGTCATCATCAAAATATTATAATGTAAAAATTGTTCAGTTTCTATGGAAAATTTATATTAAATAGATCTTGAAATGTTGTTGTTTATACTGAAAAAAAATATCCCCCGAAAGTGTACCTACCTATTTTGTATCAAAATCATGGAGTGAACAATTTATGAAGGGTTTTATGGTATGTTGCCTGTAGGCAACACTATGATACAGAGGGTTAAACTTTTGACCGGTACCTACTATATATATCAAATGATATAACCTATCGTACATAAGTTATTACTTATTTGAAAAACTCATCGGTCCGAGCCGGGGATTGAACCCACGACCGCTGCGCAGCAGCCGTGCATTTTACCCCTTGACCACAAGCGCGTTTATACAATATATCTGTTTCATACACACTTAGCGGTCAAGAAGATGTGTCAACTGTGACAGTCATGTCACGTCTTAAGCTTCGAAGAAAAATTTCAATAGTGCGATGTAGAACATTTCGAGTTTTCTCTTCAAACATATATTTAAACATATAACTTGTATATATATTTATAATCTGCATACAAAATGCTTTAATTTGATACCCAAATCATATCATTTGGATGACATATTATTCTTGACGCTTTAATTGTATTTTAATGAATCTGGCTTTTCTAGAATAAGTAACAAACATTTTAGTTATATAGATATTCGTAATTGCAGTTCAAAGCTCTTCATTTTGATACCAAACTCGATAGGTTTTTTCAAATTGATTTTTTTTTTTGGTCAGACATTATTGAACTTATAGGCCGCCATATTGTTTTTAAACGTGACGTCACATATCCTATGTTACCCGCGACGTCACAAGGATTCAAATGATACCTTACACTATTAAAAACGGTTAAGTGGTCGCGAAGATCTGCGCGTTTAAAGAAAATATGAAACATACATAGGGGCTGAACACATATACTCTCCTTTTGGCAGTCGTGTAAAAAGTGACAAGCTGAACCTAAACTGAATCGCATTTACGAGTAAGAGATCATGGTTAATTTATTAGTACATTACTATAGAGGACGGGAAACGAAGGGTTACAGGCCAAGTAGATATATTCAGATAGGAATACGCGGCCTGTAACCCTGTTTCTCGCCGAGATTTGTATAGTGCTTTTCTCAAACTTGCCATGAAATAAAACGAACTGAATTCGCTGAACCATACTATTTGATTTGTAAATAAACCAATAGTACAATATCGTACGACATTAAAAAAAAACATTCGCGCCTAACTTTTTACACAATCACAATAGCAATTGCGGCCAAACAAAATTGCTATACGAGTTGTAGCATGCGCATACAATTTAAAATATAAATGTCTTAACCAAAATTGAAGGCTCTTATTTTGGATAAAAAAATCCGGCCCACATTAAAGTCTCGTATCTCCCAAACTACGTAGGTACTTATTATATCTAATTAGTAGGTAATTAAATTAGGTACATGATAGGTATAACAACGCCAACGAGCTTAGTCAGACGATATGGCGCGGCTGGAGAGGAACACTAAAGGATGGGGGGGAAGGTTATGACCGTTCAAGGGTCGGGTTTGTCCTTAACATTTGTGCAGGGGAGTTGGTAAGAAGGAAGGTAGGTTTGCCTGGTAAATTGAGTCTCACGCAGCTCGTCCTTTGCCCTAACAGGCAAGCGCGCCGGCGTGCTGCGCTTCAGGCCTTAGGCCCTACACGGCGCTCGGCTTCTAGCCTCCGCATTTTCTGGAAACGAATTTTTGGGCCTGAGATTCGTTTTAATGCTACACTTTTCCCTTGTATAGCGAAAGAGTGCTGGGCTCTGGTAGTTAGGCCTTCGGTCTAGCAAGCCGGCGGCCCTTTGAGGGACGCTTTGGGCCTTCGGCCCTACGCGGAGCACGGTCTACAGCCTTCGCAGGTTGTGGAAACGATCGTCAGTTCTGCGGATCTCCGATTCGTTTTCATGTTACACTATTTTCATCACGTAGTGTGGAAGCGCTGGGCTATAGCTTCGATTGTTAAGTCAGTTAAGAAGGGCGGTTGTACCGCTTGGGCTCGCTCGTCGGGCCTCCGACCCACTGGGCTCGCGTTTGAAGCACCCCGATAGTGACATTCCAGGCCTTCGGTCCTCCTGGGCTTATTTAGAAGCTTGGTAGTTGGAACTTGGAACTTGGAAGTTTGGTTGGAACCTTCATATATTTATATTTTCCGTAATAAAAGGTTCCCCGACTGCAATCAAAACTAAATATAGTAAGCAATAAGACAAGCACCTATTATGTAGACACGCTCATAAGAATTAGTGAACTCTGAAGAAGGAATTATTTGTTACTTTTCAGTTCGCTTAAAACGGCAGTCGTGTTTTTTAATTTTTTAATTTAAATCTGTTTGAGGTATCCTTTTACCTGTTGGTATAGACATTAGTTCTTAGGTTATTTTTTTTTTCTGTGGCTGAATGTCAAGACCTAGTGTCACAATTGACGTTTCAAAACAAAAGACAGTTTGTTTGCAGTCCTAGGTGTGAAATAAATACATGAAATCTCTTTACATATCATCTTAGCATATGACACCGGATACATAGTATTTCCGGGCTTAATTTAAAGTAAGTAACAACAACATTCCGTAGCAAGTTTGAGAAAAATATTTTTATTTGAAATTTACCTTTTTTTTCGGTACAACCTATCTGATGTAGTTTTCAGGTAGGTTTGCCGGACAGCCCGTACCATGAGTTGGAAAGTAAAGGATAAGTACGTTAGGTTTTACTCGATATGTAATGCATTCTATCGCGCTCGCACTGACATATTGGAGCGAGCGCGATGGCCTGCATTACATTTTGAGTAAAACCTAACATTATATTGATTTAAACTTTCACGAATATCACTCATATTTTAAAGACAAACGGGTCTTAATTGCGTAAACTTACGTTAATTATATCCTGACGTTTCGGGCTAATCGGGCTTTCGGGGTTTACATAATTTGATTAAGTGCGGTAGTTCGAAAAACCCGCGCAGCTCGAAGGTGTTGATACATTCTCTTGCCAGTCTGCCTGCGACCACGGGTGTAACGTCATGCCCGAAACGACAGGATATAATTCAACGTAAGTTTACGCGATTAAGACCCGTTTGTCTTTAAAATATGAAACCTAACATTACCGATACTTGCAAATTCATGGTACGGGTACTGATGTTATGTAGCGGCTGATGATATAAATATTGGGCGCAGGCGAGCGTAAAATTAAACAACGCGTTGCCGACATGTTGATATGCATAGTCCTCATAATGCCGAATATGTTAGTCTGATCGAAATTACCGTGGAACAGTGTATTTTTTCAATTTGCGGTTTTGATAATAATTATAAACGAATTAAATAAAACTATGAAAACGGATAAACTGGCGTATATTAACTAATTTTAACTTCATTCCGACGTTTCGAACACTTTACAGGGTTCGTGGTCTGCGGATAATATACGCGAGTTTATCCGTTTTCATAGTTTTATTTAATGAGTAATCCTCGCAGTAACCGAAGAAAATATTATTATAAACGAAATTATACCATTCGTCAGTAGAATAAAAAAAAGCAAACAAACCTAAAAACTTGCATTATTCTTTAACCACGCACTTTTAGAACACGATCTTGGTTTTATTACGAACTTAAAACCTTAAACTTTGAGTTCACATACATTTTTAGTTAAAATTATTGATATTTATTAGTATTAACGAAAAAATATGTCTGCGAACGTGTTTCACGATAGATATCAAAGACGTCAATTGCTATGGAAAGTCAGCCATAATTGTCTACATTTTTTTTGGATTTTACTGACAATTGAAGGGTCCACAGAAAGAACATGTCTAGTCAATTTAAATTACAGAAGGAAAAACCACCTTACTTTAAACCGAATAAGGTGTGAATTTTCCCTGATTTTTTTCAAGCTTTTGACGTGTTTTTTCCGTGTAGGGTACAATTGGTATAAGTAGGACTTACTCGTAGACTCTACATCGTATCCCCCTTATCCAAATACCATTGTCAAAGTGACAGAAAAGGACAAATTACACATTTTTGACATCGGTTGCTAGACAGAGTATACTCGTAGTCATGTTATTTCGATGCTCTTCAAATAGAAACAATAGAAACGATACAATCAATTGATAATGGATATTGTATTAGCTTAATAGATTGGATAACTGTACCTAGGGCTGGTTATCTGTAAAGTGCATGGCATGTTCCGTCTATCGCAGTATCAGTAGGATGCAGCCAATATTATTCGATAATTGAACATGTGCGGCGTTAATGAAATTTTCTCTCGGTGAAGGACATCACAGCCCAATGTACTAGTTACATACAACACCATCACGTATGGTATACTGTGTACATACTGTCTGTACACCAATAATGTTCACGAAAAGAGGTTCAGCCTTCGGGATCTTGGCTACACAAACACACCCTGATACCTGTATTTATTTTTTTTACTCCCGTACTTTTATTTGTCATGTACATGGTCGTAAACACACCTTTAAGCCCCTACCTTAAGGTGCGGTTAAACTAAAAGAGCATTCGCTGTTCTAACCTCCCACTCTACGAAATTCGATCGGTAAACAAAACGTGATTGGTTGATTTCGTAGAGCGGGCGCTAGAATAGCGAAGTTCTTTTGGTTTAAACGCACCTTTACAGATGTCAAGATAAGTCTATATTGTCTATTCCCTATAAACACATTCGGGTAAACGCAGTGCGTTTTTTGCATTTTAAGACACCTCGTGTACAAACAGCAACACAGCTAGGTATACACTTCAGAAATTGGAAATATTGCATGAAAGAGAATCACACTTGCAGTCACATGTCAGTTACATAGAAATGTTGAGCCACTTGGCAAAGGATGCAATTTGGTCGTGTAATATTATGGGTTCGGTATTTTTCGTTAACGATCGCGGCATTTCCTATGGTCCCCGATGATATGTCATCGAATCTTTGTTGCGTCAAAATTTCAGTATTTGAAAACTAGTTGACATATAATAAAAATTCCTTCGTCTACGAAAATTAAGAATTAGCTGTCGGCCATTATTAGACGCTAGATGTCGTTGTTCCTAGTGGAAACTGGATAACGACAGTTCTTCATAGATTTGTCTAAACCCGTTTAGTAATTTATTCAAGTTTTCTTCAAATCGGTTGCCATGATTTATCTGACATTAATAGGCGAGGTATTTTTTCAAGTCAAGGTATTTTCACAAATAGCCATAAAAATAAAATACAGGGAAATTTTAAATTATTTTTTTCAATGACAGAGACAAATGCTATTGCTGTCTTTATTATCATTCGTCACATCTCTTAGTTGAAGTTAGTTGAAAACTTATGTAACCTTTGTGGAAACATGGTAGATAGACGTTTGACAATCTACCTATAATCCTTTAATTTGTCAGTAGCCATACAAATGTTTGACTTGAGTTTTTGGCTGAAATTCTAACTTTGAAAAAATATCTGACAGAGACAGCCGATGAAAGGAAAAAAAAATGAACGAAAATTTCTACATAGCATGTTAGCAATCAAATTGACGTCTCCAGGACTAAAGCGAATGTTATATATAACGTAACTATAGTAACGTCAGCTTCCGGAAAAATAGCGATCAATCATAGGTGAAACGTTTTTGTTATTACGTAACCATGGTAATTTCGCCTTCTGAAGAAACCGCCGGCGATCATTGGCTAACCACAGCAACGCTCGCCCCATTGGTCAGCAGAGTTCGGCCGAAGTCGTGATACGTCTCATAAGATTTCGGAACCCGATTTGTATTATTCGACCAAGTTGCGAACAATCAACATTCCCGTGTATTATTTAATTTGAAGTTGACATAATATAAATATATTTATCTCTTTCATTTTCTCTCTGCTCTGTCTTTAATGGTCAGTTAGGAGTGTTGCTGTTTGTACCTATACAAGACTTAATGAAATACATGACTGCCAACCTAATTAAAAAAAAATCTGATGAACAGTAAACCATAGAGGAGATTTCTTTTTAAATTTTGACGTCTCCCGCCCGACCTTGATGATTAATAAAATTGTGTTTGACTAAGAATATTTCTCAAATTTACAATTTTATTTAAAAATAAATGTGTGGTCGTAGAAAAAGTATTGTATGTAACATTGTTTAACTGAGTCAAAAAATGCTCGTGGCATCTTTAATACCGACGCCACTCACCTTTTTCGACCTCTCTTAAACAAGGGTTGCATAAAATACTATTAATAACAGATACAAAATATAAAACTCATGAAATAAAACATATTTCCTGAGTAATCATGGCGGTACCAAATCGAAGAAAATATTAATAGATACAAAATTAAAAACCAGTAAGTTTATTTATATGATGGTACCGAGTTTAATCGTTTGTTGTCGTCACGTCCTAACAAGTATGCAACTGCGAAAGTGACGTGTAGCACCATAAATGGAAAAAAACGGGGCCATCATAGGCCACTATACAAAAAATATCAATAATTCATCAATCATCATCATCTTCATCATCCTCAGCCTATGATAGTCCACTGCTGGACGCAGGCCTCTCCTATTAACTATGCGTATAGACGCATTAGGAGGTAAATGCCCAAAATCGCCACGCTGGGCAAGCGGATTGGCGATCGTAGTAATGCGTCCATTATGATGACGCTGCTGCCCATCATCAATCTTTAATCAAATATGGTCAGTGACACTTCAATCCCTTAGTCGACTCTTAAGACACCCGCAGGAGGAGTTGGGGTGGTGACAAATGTATTCTTTCTGCCGTCACCACACGGCCAATGAACTAAACTATTTCTTTGTTTTCTAATTCATATTTACTAAAATAAAAAATAATAGTTAGTAGGTTGACTTACTGTCTGTCTGTGATAAAGGTACAATATCGTCCTATTACTGCAAATACCAGCTATATGCACGTATTATGTTATTCGATAAAGAATTTAATTATCAGACAAATACTCGGTGCTTACCAATTATTTGTTTATCCCATTAGCGGTTGAGACTACCAGTTGTTGGTGTTCGGAGGCACTGTCCTTCTTTGGAGAGGTGGGACGCCGCTTGCGGGAGAGGGGTTTGGACCCCCGCTCTGGGTCGTTCTCGGTGCAGAGGTTGGCTATCGCAATTCAGCGTGGCAATGCTGCCAGTGTGCACCTTTGCACCCGGAGCTACACGAGGTGGGCTCTTTGATTAAAAAGTGTGCGTCGAGTATTTGTTAGTTTGTAAGTTAAATTATGTAACTACTAGTGCTTATAATAGTAATTAGATAAATGAAATTATGCGTATTGTAAACTTGCCAAAAATAGCATTGACACTTATCATGATAATTAAATTGACGCTGCCAAAACCTGATTTGTGACTCTGCCTAGCAACCGACCGACGCCAGTAAACAGACGGCAAATTAAAAAAATGTAGGCGCGAAGAGTTGGCTTCCTATAAAATATTTTTTTTTTGCTGACAGCACAGGTGACTAGACAGAGTATATGTTCGTATGTTCTACAAGATTTGTAATATTGTTGAAGATGTAGAAATGTGGGAATTCGATATGTGATTGCTGACATTGTAGTCACACAATAAGGACCGTGATGAGCACTCCTCGGTGTGACCGCAGCGTGTGTTCGGAAAGTGAAGGCACGTGAGATGTATACTTGTTATGTAACTACTTATATACAATTATTACCTTTTCTCAAACATGCAATGAGATATTGTCTTTACGTTCCTTAAAATAGACTTGGAAGTATCGCTTTGTTGCAGTAGCTAACTCACTGGGATGGAAATGGAATTTCATAACACTTTTCAGGCCTAGGCCTGCAAAGTAACTTTTTTTTTTAATTTAGACAACATTGTTATTATTTTTTTGTATTTCTTTGTATGTTTGAGAAAAGCACTATACATGCCTCGGCGTGAAAACGGATTATATACAAACTTCGCCGGAAATCCTCATTTTCCCGGCCTCTGATGTATGTACTATTCTTGGCGGCCTTGCTCTTTCGTTATGTGTTTAGAGGCGTTTATCTCCTAAATGTAAATATTTGACCGACTTTAAAACAGAAAGAGGCTTTGAATTCGACTCATGATTCTCCGAGAATTGTGATCCGATGGCAATTTTTTTAATCAAACGGGTATAACCCCGACATAGTCCCGTTGGTACCACGACGACCAAGACCAAATCTTGAAGATATTGGTTGGAGTCGGTTTTTAATTTAGTTATTATTTCCATGTCGCCTCAATGAACAAAACCATCACAAATAGGTTATTTTCAAATATCTATCGTCTTTTAAAACTTAGCATTTCAAACTCGACAAATAAAAATCGTCAGTAGAATCTTAAAAAAATGTAAACAAATATGGCAGACTTTTCATAGCATTTAACGTCTTTTTCACATATCGTGAAACACGTTCGTAAATATATTTTTCATTGCTCATGCTCGGAAAGTGGGTTGTTGTTTATCTATGATACGGGTGGAAAACGATGCATCGCGGACCTTGGGTTGCAAAAAGATATGTTCCTATTGGTGCTAGCCTTGTAAAATTGTAAGCACCAAGCCGAACAAAGTGCCAACAATACTCTTATTTAGAAACTAATTCGAAGATATTAGTTCTTGGATTCTTGTTTTTGTTTTTTTGTAGCGATAATCGTAAGTTAAATATGTCAATTCATTAAATTAATTTAATTTTTCGGTTAAAATTTAAGTGTTTTGGTTTTATATAGGGGTGACCAAGAGGAACAAACCTATCAAGTTTTTTTTTAAATTTTAATACGCTTAGGTAAGCGACGGAATAATATTATACTGCCATATATGAATTTATACTTCAAAATAAATTCTTACTAGTAACTATTACATTCAATTAATACTTTTATGTTTTTTTCTTTCCTCTCGTTCGTAATGAAAAGTAGAGTGTTTAACTCGGGTGAAAGGCACCCATTTTCGACTCGCACTATTTTATTTCAAACTACCTCGTCGGAAATGGGTGCCTTTCCACCCTTGTTTAACAATCTACTATTTGGGTGATTCAACTTATTTCTGTTAGTTATGGCCATAGTTACGGTCGCCTGAGTCACGCTGGTTTTATGCAAAATTATGCTGAACATATTGTGAAAACACAAATCAAATTATTTATTAACTAAATATTTTGATTTGTACTTTTAATTTTTCTCCAGTAGTCACACTACTTAATACTATATCATCAAAACAAATGCTGAACATATTGTGAAAACACAAATCAAATTATTTATTAACTAAATATTTTGATTTGTACTTTTAATTTTTCTCCAGTAGTCACACTACTTAATACTATATAAATTATAAATATTAGATGTCATATACCAAAGAAAAACGACCAAGATCACCTATGTCCGAGGTGGGGATCGAACCCACGTACTCAGCTTTCGCGGCTGATGCCTGTATGTACCCCTCGGCCACTCGGTCTTAGCAACCACCGGTCAAATTTCTCGGGTATATGCAATCCCTTACAAGGCTAGGCGCCTTTGACCATTCTCTAAGGGCAAGCACTAACTACATGCCTGCACCTCCTATTAGAATACTTTACAGTTTTCTAGAATAGTTAGAGAGAGATGGTGCTGCCATCTATTGAACATATTGTGAAAACACAAATCAAATTATTTATTAACTAAATATTTTGATTTGTACTTTTAATTTTTCTCCAGTAGTCACACTACTTAATACTATATAATTTATAAATATTAGATGTCATATACCAAAGAAAAACCACCAAGATCACCTATGTCCGAGGTGGGGATCGAACCCACGTACTCAGCTTTCGCGGCTGATGCCTGTACCCCTCGGCCACTCGGTCTTAGCCACCACCGGTCAAATTTCTCGGGTATATGCAATCCCTTACAAGGCTAGGCGCCTTTGACCATTATCTAAGTACGTGCTGAGTACGTGGGTTCGATCCCCACCTCGGACATAGGTGATCTTGGTGGTTTTTCTTTGGTATATGACATCTAATATTTATAATTTATATAGTATTAAGTAGTGTGACTACTGGAGAAAAATTAAAAGTACAAATCAAAATATTTAGTTAATAAATAATTTGATTTGTGTTTTCACAATATGTTCAATAGATGGCAGCACCATCTCTCTCTAGCTATTCTAGAAAACTGTAAAGTATTCTAATAGGAGGTGCAGGCATGTAGTTAGTGCTTGCCCTTAGAGAATGGTCAAAGGCGCCTAGCCTTGTAAGGGATTGCATATACCCGAGAAATTTGACCGGTGGTTGCTAAGACCGAGTGGCCGAGGGGTACATACAGGCATCAGCCGCGAAAGCTGAGTACGTGGGTTCGATCCCCACCTCGGACATAGGTGATCTTGGTCGTTTTTCTTTGGTATATGACATCTAATATTTACAAAATTATGCTACTTCAATTAGGCTAATATGCAAGTAGTGCATGTCTGTAGGTGGCCCGTTAAGGAAAGGGCTTATTAACACCAGAAAAATGTATGTTTGCATAGTTTAAGTTGCATAATTTTGCATAAAACCTGCGTGACTCAGGCGACCGTAACCATAGCAATAACAGACAGAAAAAAGTTGATTCACCCTTTATTACGTTAATATTAATCAATAAGTAATTTTAACTAAAAATGTATGTGACTCAAACTTTAAGATTTTAAATTCGTAATAAATCCAAGATTGTGTTCTAAAAATGCGTGATTATGGAATAATGCATGTTTTTAAGTTTGTTTACTTTTTTTAGATTCTACTGAAGATTGGTATAGATAGGTATATATTTACACAATAAAATTTAAATTTCACGAAGAAAACTTCTTAATTATACTGAACCCTTGTAGTAAGCGGCCTAAGTATCTAAACGAGAAAGGAATGGGTTTAGGCGGAGTGGACAAATTACACGAAGAGACGGTTTTCATTAACCGCATGATTTGACAAAACAATTTAACCGCATTATCAGCTAACAGAAACAAATTAAATTGTCTTCTATAGGGTTGGTACAATTTAATACCGTTGCCATCATAAAAAAAAACTTTTTTTAATTTATGTTATACGGTTCTGACTAGGTTTTCTCTTAATCTTTGAAACTTTCTTTTTCCTGAAATAAATTACAAATCGACAACTAAACCCAGCTCATTAAAAAGGTTGAATATCAATTGTTTGATACTGTGCTTTTTAAATTGAAGCTAGAGTTTCATTTTCATTCAACATTTTGAAGGCTCTATAGCTTGATAGTTTGCTGCGTCAAACTATACATAAAATTGAACACACCCTAATGTATTTACTTTTTGCGTAAGTGCATCGATTATTTGGATACTGAAACTGTTATTCACAAAAATATTGAATCATTTTTCGATAGGGTATTTCATTTCGAGCGGCCGGCTCACATTAAAAGGTTAATCGTTAGCATAAAACACGCCACAATAAAGAATGTTCCGGCATTCATGAGCGCAGCGAGTCAGACATCTCGCGTTATTATAGTCGTAAAGTTCGCCCTTTCCTTGCATAATGACATGACGAATTGCGTTCGCGATATTTTTGCTTCTTTATACGATGGGGTCATTACGCGCCAGTTATGACGCTAACCGCCGGGAAGGAATGTGCTTCCGAATTATTTGTTACAAAATACGTCAGCGAAAAGTTCAGACGATCAATTGAAATTTCACAGTTTTGTTGCTGCTATAAAAAGCGCAGCACACGCTAACTTTTTATTTTAGAGTCGCTAAATAAATGATAGTGAAGCTCAGCACTGCTTTGTTTTGTTTTAAAAAAGTTTCGAGGAAATTTAAAATGAATTCGGTCTCTGCGATAATGGAGGTCGGGGAGTTTCGAGTGCCTAACACCGAACGTGTGGCTGGCAAGCTGTGTGAAAAAGTACAAAAGTTGGTGGTTTCCGCCGTATAAAACTGGCTGTGAACATAAACGCATTTATCCTGCAATATGTCATTTTGCCCACCTTTCGTGAAAGCGTATTAATTTAAGCCTTTACTCCCATTACAATTCTTATATTACTTAATTTATGTTTTGTCCCCATCTAAAGCAAATGTCAAAGCGAGAAATAACAAATGTCAAATTATTCGTAGTTGGAGGTTTGCTGAACATTTATGAATAGCGGCAATAGATTTAAAAAAATATACAATTAGTATTTGTTTCATTACTTACCTGGTCTACTATTTTACAGTATTATGCCACCTGCAAGATACATAATTTGAATGTAGAATTGAAGTCTAATGTATTAGAGTATTCAATAACATTTATTTACAATAACAAGCTCGTGGTGCATGGTTTGCAAATTTACTATCTGGACACAAAACCCAGGGTTTAGGTATCTACTTATAAATTTTCAACTTCAACTTTTACTTTACGTACTTCATTTCGATCTTAATTCTTCTTCGAACTTAAATGCAAGTTAAAAGCTTAAAATAGTAGTGAGCACTTTCCTCAGATTTTTATTGTTGTAAAGTTGGGAAAATCCTGGAGCGAGTTTCCTCTGAGTAATTTATGTCCTGTGCCAATAAATTTAATTCAATTAAGCGACTGCATATGCCGTAAACATAATTTGCCTTAAATTCAAACACGAATTGAACATAGGCTTTTGGTATGTATTTGGCACAATACCATAGTTATTTTCAACTAAGAACAAGTTTGAGCGACTGTGTAAATAATGATTTTGATTATCGTGCCCCGCGTTTGTGTTTTGCATTCATATTATATTGTATGTACTTTCATCTCATCTCACACTATCACTTAGTATAAATAAATCAACGAATTTATATCATTTTAATAGATACAACAACCGATTTGCGGTGTGATAATGAGCAGGCACGTAGTTATTTCGACAGCTCAACAAGAATGGAGTATTTCTTGAATAATTTCATAAAAATAAACGAGCAAATCTCCTCCTCATCGGAGTGGGAGAGCAGTTCGTGCCTGGAATAAATTTCTTCAAAGGGATCGTTTTCAATTTCATGGCTCAATCTTCGGGATCTTACTGGGAATATGTAAAAGGGCATTTGTCGGTGTCAACACAATGTAATGAGGCCTCTCGCATTAGCTACGTGCCTGTGGGTCGTATCATCGTTATCCATACCATCGTAATGATATGTATTTGTCAATCGAGGCCAATATTGCTCTCAGTAGTCGCTAGAATCGAATTCGTCTCGAGGCAGGAAGCCCGCGGTGTGAGGCAATATAACAGCGCTGGTTAATAATGAGCACCGTAAAACAAGGGTTAATCCGAACGGCTTTTAATAAAGCTTGATTATTTTTTCCATGGCCGTTGTACAACTAAATTAAGTAACAATGTTTGCATTTTTCTTCGCAAAATGTACAGTGTATCTACAGAACTTTTTATACTTAATCAAAACGATTATAGGTTTTACCAATGTATAAACACAAATACGATTCGGTACTGATAGGTACGTACTAACTAAAAGCCTGGGTACTTTTTATTGTATTTATTTGTTATACAAATATAAGCAAGTTTGGAATTTTGCACAAATATTATTTTTATTGGGTCCGACAATTCTTGTAGGTATGTTGTCGTCCCATTTTATGGTAAGCATTAAAGATAGATAGTAGTCAGATACAAGTCCTTGGCACGGAGCTAAGACAAGGTATCTTTAATTTTATGTCATTATTTATAACAAAAATAAGAGATGTGTCTATTGAACACTAAGGTGCCGATCATTCGTACGTTTACCTCAGCACTATATTTTAGAAAAAAAATATTTTCTAAAAAAATGGCCTTGTGTAAGTCATTTTTTATCAGAATCAGAATCAGCCTCTATACTCTCTGTAGTCTAGTCGGTGCTTACACTTACACTGCTTAGTTGCTTACGAAGCTAGAGATTCTGGTTTCAAATCCCGGCGAGTGCATTTATTTGTGGGTTTATCACAAATATTTGTTTCTTGTTCTTGGTTTTTCTATGTACCTATTTACGTATCTGTATATGTATCTATCTATGTAGTATATATGCCGTCGCTTAGTACCCACAACACTTAATTGAGCTTACCGTGGGACTAGGTCGAATTGTGTAAATTGTGCCATGATATTTATTTCATTTATTTATTTGAATCTTTAAAACACCTTTTTAACCAGGTTCGCAGAACTGAACAATATCTCTGAATGAGTCAACTCTATCTCAAAGCCGGGTATTTCGAAATCTTAATTACTGCCAGTGGCAAGACGACTCGTTTCTTCAGTAACTTCTTTGCTTAGGTACCTTTAATTCGCTTTATTAAGGTTTTACTCGCAACTCAAAGAAATAATGAAACGCAACACAACTTCACAATACTTAGTTTTGTTTCTGAATAAAATAATTTAATTTACTGCAGCGTTGTGGGTATTCGAATAATGAAGGTGAGGCAATGGGCTAAAGTAACTAAGAGAGGAACAAAATACTATCAAGATGATGTGAAACAATAACGAGTTTGGGGAATAGGCCGTTGCGTAGAGACTAGTTGTTCCCAGCGAATTCCCTATTTCAGAACCGAGTTTATGATATTATCACTAAATATTACGAAGTAGGAAGGGTCTGTCCAAGTTACGAGTAAGTACTCTATCCCAAAATTCTCAAACAATATTTGAATAGAAAAGCTGGCAAAATAAAACGCGCGTGTTTTGTTTATTGAACGAAAACCTTATTGCGAACTTAAACGCGCGTGTTGAGATTTGCTATTCTTCTTTTCCTTTGACAGTGAAGTTCCCGCTATTGCGAATTGTTTCAGAGGAACATTTCGCCATTGGAGCAGTAATAATGTTTGTTCAAGAAATTCAAACGTGAAACTATTGCGGCACTTGGTGAAGAACGCGGTGCGGCATAAACGTCTCTGCCATATTGAGTCGCGCCTTCGCCTATCACGGCGATTGCACAAATATTCGATTGTCGGGATAGAAAGCATAACAACATGAATATTTATTTCAGCCTCGTATTCGAATGTTTGATGAAACGTCGCGCTATCAGATTGTTGCCCAAAAATATTTTGTTGACGTTTGCGTCGACTCGCGCTCATTATTTATGACATGCGCTATTACGCGTGAAGCCGAGATTTGATCTAAATTTGAGATGCGATCTAAATTGCGGGAATTCACATCGTACACTAAAAGTAATAGAGGACTATGGATGGATCAAATTTTGTACCCGAAAGGTTTATAATGAAGCTTTGAAAGCGAAACGTCACAATGAGTAGAAAGAGTCGTAGTTGATGAAGCTGTTCGCCGACGCGGGTGAGGTGAGATTGCGACCCTTTTGATTACACAATGTTGGCTTTCATCCCTTGTGCAAGTCGCGCTCCGGATATCTTTTGTGATTCGACTTCGGTTACTGCGGTACGGCATACTAATATGAGGCGAGTAAAGCCGAAATATGTTCGGAATAATTTTACAGATGAAGCTTATTCGACTTTGATAAAGTTTTCGTTGATTGTGAAAGGAGTAATTAAAACCCGCAAATTATCTTAAAGGTAGATAAAGATTCATTTATTCAAGTAGCGACTAGATCGCTCAAAGATACGGTCAAACTTTCCAAAATGTTACAAATCTTGAATTGAATCTATATGAGGAGTGTCTTTTTAAAAGTGTTTAAGGGGTTTCCAGTCTACCACCAAGGGTTATAATTTTTGTTTTGTATGTTTTCATAAAATAAGTAATCTCTATTGACAAAGTGGAAATAAACCCTTTTAAAAAGACACTCCTCATGTATGGTAGTTTAGTAAAAATGACCAGGTTGTGGAAGAATCGGTTTAAAAAAAAAATGTTTAAACCAGCTCGTCAGAATCCCACTGGAAGGGTGTTTCTGCTCTGATAAGAAAGAATACGTAAGAGCATAAAAATAAAAGTTCACATCGAAGGAACAGGGAAAATGTCGTGGAATAATATTTGGGATTCCCGTTTTATTTGAGTGCAGACCCTCTGCGAATGGAGACAGAGATTTCCCGAGATGGCCCTATCAAACATTTATGGAGTACCTACATAAAAAGGACAACACTTAAGAACAGTTTCAATAAGTGTTGAATGTATCAGTCGAATTCTCCGTGTCGGGGCGCAAAAAGCCGGCGTTATTTTATTTAATACTTATCATTTCGATATAGTGAACATTATTATTTTTTCATCACACTTACTTTCTAAGCGCGCCATTGCTTGAATGCATCGAGGGAGTTATAGAAGAGAAGAACTCCCTAGGGAGTTATAGAAATGTTAATACGTCATTTAATAACATTTTGTCTTTTAACTTATTTTTTTTTCGCAAGTGTGATGAAAAACATTGTCATGCTTCACGGTCGGTAAGCGGAATACAAGCTCGAGTCATTAAAAGCTAACATTCTCGTTAGTAATACCGTACTTACCTCCCTAGATGCACAATGTTCTATTCTTTTTCGATTTACATCTTATGTATTCCTAAAGCCTCATAAAACTTTGAAGTGGCATCGGGCCATGGTATTTGAACTGAAGTATACAACAACCGTTTGGTGAACGAAAGAGCCAAGACGATTTAAAAAGGATATCGCGGTCCTTGTCTCCAGGACAGGTAATTATTGAGAGCTTTAGCATTTATTACAGCGGAGAGCCAAAATACAAATTATTGATGCCGCTCGAGCAAGCGTGGGTAAGCGACTCGTATAAATGCAAATGAGCCGATTGTACTCTTCCTTGATTACTCTAAAACATTTAGTTCCTGTTCCCTACGCGTATTTAGTTTCGTTCTCTTTGTGTACTGTCAGATTGGAATATTTAAAAACTGGCCAAGAGTATGTCGGGCCATGCTCAGTGTAGGGTTCCGTAGCTATTCAAAAACGGCTAGGCCGATTATGTTCGGAGTAGTTTTATTTTAAAGTACTCTATAAGCCGACTATTCTTGATTTTTTTCATATTTTTGGACCTACAGGTCAAAAGTTAGCGGGGGGACACATTTTTTTATTCTGTAGCGTTATCTCCGAAAATATTGACTTCAAACAAAAACTTTCTTTCCAGACCCTTATTCTTTTTAAGAGGCCTATTTAATGATACCCTACACTACGAGATTACTACATCAAATAAGAAAAAATCATCCCCACTTCACCAGTTGGGGAGGTACCCGAATAACATTTTTTTTCTTGTTTTTATTGTACCACTTTGTTGGCATGATTATTATGTATACCTGTACCGAATTGCAGAGTTCTAGTATTAACGGCCACTGAGCTGCTATGCTGCCGACAGACATACAGACGGACATGGCGAAACTATAAGGGTTCCGTTTTTGCCATTTTGGCTACGGAACCTTAAAAACGACGTGTTTGACGCGTGCCATTAAATATGCAAGGCGTGTATAAAATCCGGGCGTTTGACTTCTTTGTCACATCGCTCGTGTAATATTTATGCGAATAACAAAGAAATTTCATTTCGGGGGAAATGCGCAAATAGTTCGATGTTTGTATTTCCCTCGTGTAAATGTTATTATAGTACCGCTGCAGGTGAAACATGTGCAATAACAGCCAAGTTAGCGGCTCTCTGAAGTAGGATTGGCATGTAACGCCAACAAAGGGTAAGCAGTTTAGTAAATGCATTAGCTACAATGTCAATACATTGTGCGTTATAACAATAGGGTTGAATGAAAAATAAAATACATAGTTGAATCAAAAAACGGTCCTGAATTTTTGTTGACAAGTGTCACCCCCTGTTACACACGGCAACTCACTGTGCATCACGGCAATGAATTAAGATGTGTTCAAAATAAAAGAGCATTCGCTGTTCTATCCCCCGTTCTACGAAATCAACCAATCACGTTTTGTGTAACGATCGAATTTCGTAGAGTAGAAGTTTCGTAGAGTTAGAATAGCGAATGTTCGTTCGGTCTGAATGCACCTTTAGAATGTCAACCTATAATAGTTATTTTCCCCTCACTAGCTCGTAAGGCGCTCGTTTATCCTTTAATACGAGCGGGTAAAAACGCTTTTTACCAACTTGTGAATAAAGTAATTTGACATTGCTCTAATTCCTATAGCCCCCTACTGGCTAGTATAAGTGGATCTGTATGACCGTAGTAAACATGCACAATCGGAGCTCACATGTTAAATTGGTCGTTGTCATGGGTGACTTTGTAAATTTGTAATCATATTTCCTCGCGATAGTGAGGGGAAAAAAGTTGCATTACACTTGGCGGCAAAGTTTGTTCAACTCTCGTGCCTTGAGACCTTCGCAATGCTCAAGATTCCAGTTTTTGAACCACTCGCTACGCTCGTGGCTCAATTTTGGAATCTTTCGCTAGCTCAGGTCTCAATATTGGCACGACAGATAAACAACAACTTTGCCCCCTTGTATAATAAATAACTATTGTTATACAAGGGTGCAAAGTTGTATTTTACCCGCGAGTATGAAATTGAAACACGAGCAAGCGAAAGGATTCTATAGTTGAACCACGAGCGAAGCGAGTGGTTCTAAAATAGAATCCTGAGCGCAGCGAGTGTTTTAACATACGAGAAGTAAAATACATTTGCACCCGTGTGTAACACAAAATTTTTCCCCTCACTATAGCGAGGAAACTCAAAAAAGGTAATTATTTGTTCACATTACAATCATCATCGGGTTAGTGATAATAATTTTCCAAATGCATCATGTATTTAATGCAAGATTTTGTCGCAGTAAACTTACCACGAAAAAGTAAACGCAGCACGATTTTAACAAATTCCTGTAGTTGCACACCAACGCCAATGCATTATTAAATCATTCTCATTCATTATTTTTACAAAATTATAACAGAACACCCTGAAAGTTGTTTAGTTTACTATTTTTACAATGTTGAGGTTGACATTTTCTGCGTTTTGTGATTGCATCTAGTCATCTTATCATCATTCACTAAAACAATTGTTACTTATGGAATTTTAAGATTTATATGTTAAAATCATCATATTATATAAAGGTTTGTATTTTACACTAAATTCTCAAACAAATTATTTAATTATCATTAATATGGAACAATTTCCATGAGCATTTTACGTTTTGTTATTCCAAAACCAAGGTCATTACTTTGCCACAGAAGTGAATAATATTCGTTTTTACACGTTCGTATTAAAGGATAAACGAGCACTTTACGAGCTAGTGAGGGGAAAAAACTTAAACCGCCATTTATAAATAGTTGTGATTGGTCCATCAAAGTTTTGATTGGCGATATTCAATAAACATTTGTCAAAGATGTTGCGCCGAAATATGCGCGGTGTCACGAAAAACGCTATGTCCTGCCCATCTTGGCACAATTGAACAATTGGTTTTGGGGGCATTTTTGAGCTGGCGTTAGGCGTCCATGTCGCAGATCAAAACAAAAATTAAGATCGCGTCAATTGTGTTACGAAAGTTAGTCATACAAACTATGTGGTACAGTCAAAGATAAAATAAGGTGTACACAAAAATGTTCAAAAATATGTCCCAGTACACTCTAATTCTGTGTAATAAGAACGTCGTAACATATTTATGAGCGGATTCTTTCGATACTTATTTTTGCACTTGACTGTATACTCTGTCCAACAATCTTCGGCAGTAGTAAAAGAGGGCAAATTTAAAAGATAGGTCCCTATTGTTGATTGCTCATAAAAAAATTGAATTTGTCGCCCTTTTGCAGTTGCAAAAGTGGTTACACAAAATACCGTGTGTATATTTAATACGGGTGATAAATGAAACCAGTCATGGGATCAATTAGTGATGTAATCATAGATAAAACCTTGTAGTTTTTTTTAAGTAGGTACACCCCACTGGATTTTTTGTAAGATTTTCAGAGCAGCAATGTAGGTACGAACATTTGTTGGCGGTTATGTCATCTGTTTTGAAATTAGCTGTCAACGAGCGTTTAACTTGAGTGTGTTGGTCTACATTGCGCGCCGAATTATTTCGTACGGATAATTTTGTTGCTCCAATTTTAAGCAAAATTTATGTAAGTGCTACTTACCTATTATGTCCTAAACTAACCGCCGTTAAGAGCTTCGCCCGTATTAGACTTACACCTTGCATAACTTCCGAACACAAAAATGATGACGTTAAATTTTGTTTTCAATAAAGGCATCTAATTATGTTAATTTTTTTTAATAATACAATTTCAATAATAAATTATAGAGTATTGCCTCCAAGTCAATGACCTTAACTATTGTAAAGTGAATTGAAAGTTTAGGTACGTACAGCGTTTATCAACGTCAGCCGTGTCACCTGTGTCTGAGTCCGGCGAAATTTGTGCAAACAAAATTTACGAAGTAACTTTGTTAAGTAAGACTGATGGACGTTTTTACGACCCCAGAAGGAAAAAAGCGTTTTGATTGACAAATTGTAAATATTTAATTACGTCGATATTTCTTTATTGCCGAGTAACAGTTTGAAACAAAATTAATGTTGCTTTGATTTTTGTTACTTACAGGTTCAATAAGAATTACATTATGTTCGAAGTTTTACCTAGTTTCAGATTTTAAATCTCACTTACAAACGTCTGAGCACGTCTTTATTGTCATGGTGTCAGAGAGCATGTTCAGATATTTTTGAGCATCGTGGCCGCTCCGATATACCTGATGTCGACTGTACATAGGTCCCTAGATAATAAGTTTTGAAAATTATTTTAGTACAGACGGTGCCTTTTTTACACGCTAGTGCGAGAAGTAGCTCATTTTACGTCAGGTCGAAACTTCGGAGGGCCATCTGTACTAAAAAACGTCGTACGAGACACGTGCAAAAAGGAAATTCGTAACTCGTGTCGATTTAAAACACTCCCTTCGGTCGTGTTTTAAAACATCTCCGCTCCTTTCGACTTTCATGTTTTTCGCAGTTGTGTCGTGTTTGTATGTATATTTTTTGCAAAACTTAGTGCCCTATGTGGTAGTTAGGTTACTTATGGGCGGATTTTTATTTTGTTGTTATTTTTTAAAATTTTCCAAATTTGGACTTTATTACATGTTTTCTACTCAGAATCACGAGGTTTTTCGATCCTGATAGAATTAAAAAAGTGTCCCAAAAAAAATTTCATTGAGTTACTATTTTTCATACACTTTCTTCAACCGTAACTTAGTGGAAGACAAAAAAATGTATGGAATTTTCGAGACACTTTTTTCTGCTAATGAGGATCGAAAGAGCTTGCGATTCTGAGTAGAAAAAATATAAAAAAAATCCAAATTTGGAATATTTTAAAAAACTACAACAAATTAAAAATCCGCCCTTATAGGTGGTTCATACTTCATACTTCATGGTTATCAATAACTTAATTATTAAAATTGCGCATTAAATTTAGTTTTTATTTTTATACAATTATTAATTCAAAACATTTATGACAAGACAACCAAAGCACGGTATTCTTGTTGAAGCACGGTAAATCAAGAAGCGTGCGAAAGATTAATACAGAGGGTAAGTACGAAAGGGGAAAATAATCCGTTAGTCGTTTTCTCTTCATTCGCGCGTAAGAAGACACGCGCGCGCGTGATTGTGATTAAACGCAGGTGCTGCTCGCCGGCGGATTACATTAAAATCATATTCTCTTCCTCATTACTCTTCAAAAATGTTTTTTAAATTTTCGGGACTATTTTACGCCTCGTTTCAAGCCTTAGGGCTTAAAATGAGGCGTAAAATAGTTACATTTTCAGTAAGGGGCTGCCACGGTTTACTAGTGCGATTCAGTTTAGGACCTAAACTCACTCAGTTTTATAGAATAACTGTCAAAAACTGACAAGCCGAACCTAATCTGAATTTCATTTATTTAGGAGGTCAAGGTAGCCCCCCTTATGGTGTTTTTTTTACGCGCTGGTGCGAGAAGTGGTTCATTTTCAGATAGAAAACTTCGGAGGGTCATCAGTACTAAAAAAAGTCGTACGATACTTGTACGTACATGTGATAAGGGAAGAGGGGCTTTCGAAATTAGAGTGTATTGACTAATAGTAGATTTTGGGATTAGTGCATTCGCCGCCGGAATGGGACACTCGTAGCTCGTGTCGATTTTAAACACTCCCTTCGTCTTCGGTCGTGAATGCGATTGCGAAATGATTTTTTTTGGACTTGTATTGTATCATAAGGTAGAGTCGCCTTTAGATATAAGCTCCTAATCAGGCACTATAAGTATAACATAATTTGCGACAAATCATTTACAATTAAGCCAAGAAGGCTTCGGTAAGTGACAAAAATAATTATGTACCACCCTAGACCTAAGATTTTTTTATTTTGAATAAATAATTGAAAAAAAACTTGTTAAAATTAAAATTGAGTACCTATATTTATAATGTGTATTGTGTAAATATAAGAATATTGTGGTAGGTAAAATATATTAAAAACCCTAAAGTGTATTCGAAAATACATTTAAATTTATTCTCACAAAAAAATGTAGAGTATTTTAGGTACCAACCTGCGAACCTTATCTTTCAAGAACAAAAATCTAAGTTTATCAGTGTAAAATGCTGTTGCCCGCCCCTAATAAAACATTTACAAAATAAGCAATAAAAGTGCAAAATAAAAATGTTTGTTTTCGTCCTAAGTGTTTCGGAAAACAAGGATCACCTAGAAATAGTGAGCGCGGGTCGTTTGGCCGAAGTTTTTATACGGCGGCATAACGAGCACCTGCGGCCGCATCTGCATAATGTGGACAAGTCTGAGACCGGACACTTTCGGGGCTTCGGTAGCCGTACTATGAGCTTTCAAAAATGTCGGTTACGTTAGGCTTTACTCGATACCGTAAAACCGTAACGGACGGTCCGTCTGTGGAATGAGCTCCCTGCCGAGGTTTTCCCGATGGACTACAGTATGGGGTTCTTCAAAAGAGGAGTGTGCAAGTTCTTATTGGGTCGGCAACGCGCATGTGACACCCCTGGGGTTGCAGGCGCCCATAGGCTACGGTGACTGCTTTCCATCAGGCGGGCCATATGCTTGTTTGCCACCGACGTGGTATAAAAAAAACCATACAACTATAGTCCACTACTACAACTATGGTCCACTAGTTCAACTCGTAATTAAGTATCTATGGAAAACTTTTATTTTGGTTTTATCTAAGTTTTTTAATCATTAATGAGGAGACTTTGTGTAACAAATGCGCCATAATATAATAAATTACACTAAATCGAAGATATTTGACTTAGATTTGGACCATAGTTGGGAGCTTTTGGACTATAGTTGGGTAGTTTTACGGTACGTAAAGCTTTCTATCGCGCTCGCACTTATTTATTGGAGCGAGCGTGATGGCCTGCTTAACGTATCGAATAAAAAATAACGTAACCGATATTGCCAACTCATGGTACTCGTAACAGAACGTAAGAATAGATTTGAAAGAAAAAAAACCGTTTAGGTATTTATAGCAAACAATAAAAACATGTGTAAATTAACAACAACGGAATGACCACAGCTTGTTACAAAATATATTCTATTGATGAACTATGTTCTAAAAATATGGATTCGGATTTCTTACTTTCGAAAATGGAAAAAAAAGTCGAACGGATCCCGGTATATGAATGATGACAGATATACGGAACCCCATAGATGTAAATAATTATTTATTATATGATACAAGTGTTGAAAGTTGTCTAAAAACGTTATACTCGTATCGTATATTATTTTACAATGCATGCGAGGAAAAAAGATAATCTCGGCAGTTCCAACTAGACTGTATCAAAAAAGTATCTAATTTTTAATTTCTGCTATGAAAAAGTACTATATGTATATTTTTTCTTTCTGGGTACCCTTCCATCTGTGCATTAAAAAGTTCAATGCATGTGTTACGAACTCATTGGTGTTTACTCTGTGCGGCCTACTGTGACATTATGACATATATTTGAATATTTTTTATAGAATGATTTTTTGTTGATTTGTCAAAACACTCTGAATATAAATGGCTTTCTGGATAGTACGATTTTTCCTTCGGCATCTTATTTACTTAATTTATATTATCTGGCGACCGTTAAATAATATGGAAACTTTACGTAAAGAAAGAAGCATAGCGAGGAGGCTTTTTACTACCGCTAAAAATGAATTTGAAGCAAATTTAGAGTCAAATATCGACGAGATCACCGCGGCCTTCAACAAACTCCAGCTTCGGGCCGACTCCTTGTTCAACGTGGATCAACGCATAAAAGAACAATGGCTAAAATCGGACGATGTGACTGAAGATGAAATTTTCGAAGATTGTATGACCAGCGATAAGTACCAAAGTGACTGGGAAGGTGTTAAAGTAAAGTACGAAAACATTTCCCGGAAGAACGAACGCATAAAGAGGTCTCGAAAATCAAGCGGCAGCGATGAGTCGAATAACACACGAAAATCTCACCAGTGCTGTGAGAAGTCTACATGCAGTACAGCATGCCATTCGAGACGTTTCCGGCTCCCAAAATTTGAATTGAGGAAGTTTGATGGCAATACGAAGAATTGGATCGGATTTTGGTGTCAATTTCAGAAAATCGACAGCGACGAAACAATTGACGACGGAGATAAGTTTCAGTATTTATACCAGTGCACTGTTCCAGATACTCCAGCGCGAGAAATCGTCGAGAGCTTTCCGCCGTCGGGCGCTAACTATAAGAAAGCTGTCGAACAACTGAAGTCCAGGTTTGCACGAGATGAAATGTTGATCGACATTTATGTGCGTGAGCTGCTTAATCTTGTACTAGCGCAAGCAAAAGGTAACACTTCCCATAATTTAGGCCACTTATACGACAAATTAAATACGCAATTGCAAGCACTGCAAAGTTTAGGTGTCACTATAGATAAATACGCTGCTTTACTTTTCCCTTTAGTTGAGTCCGCCTTGCCCGAATCTGTACTACGAGCATGGCAGAGATCCCACGTACTCGAGGAGAAGAGCGACGACCATCTGAACCGGCTTATGCAGTTCCTGAAACGTGAAGTCGAGTCGGAAGAGAGGATCCAGCTCGCGCGCAGCGGGATAGCATCGGGTGACAGGTTGCCTAGTGTTCCTACACAGCCCACTGCAGCATGCTTAGTGTCAACGGAAGTCGCAGGTAAGAAGATTTGTTGCGTTTGGTGTGACAAGGCATCGCATAGCAGTTTCGAGTGTTATAAAGCTAACAAGATGTCATACGAAGCTAAAAAGGATGCGCTAAACAAAAAAGGAGCATGCTATATTTGTTTGAAAACTGGACATAATTCTAAAAGATGCAAAAATTTCTCGAAATGCCTTTTCTGTTCCAAGCGTCATTCAGTATTAATGTGCCCTGACATTAGAACGTCAATTCGAAATGAAAATGACAAAAATGTTGAAGTCGGAACGTCAAAATTAAATAATAACGTAACTCAAAATAAGGCTAGTACCACACTGTTGCAAACATTTATGGTTAATATTTCGAGTGATAAAAGGTGTAAACAGGTACGATGCTTTATTGATTCAGGTGCGCAGAGGACTTATATACGCCGCGATATAATACAGGATTTGGATTTAAAGCCGGTTACAAATGAAACTATGTCACATTGTCTGTTTGGCGGGATTGAAACTAAAAAAGAATCATTTCATACCTACGAATTTAATTTAGCAAGCTTAGACAAAAAGTTTGAATGTAAAATGACTGCTTTGGACAAATCCACGATCTGCGGGCACGTGCCTCGATTAAATGTAAACCATGAGATCTTCAAAGAGTTGGAGAAACATAATATCTCGCTGAGCGACGTCGGCGATGCCGCCACACCTGACATCGGGTTGCTGATAGGCGCAGACTACTCAGGATCGTTGCTCACTGGATGTTTCCTACAACTAAACACTAACCTTGTGGCAGTGAAGACCAAATTGGGATGGACGCTTCAAGGACCCATCACAAACGCATGTAGTGTTGTAACCAATGTAGTGTCGGTTAATTTACAACTATCGGAGCTTTGGGACTTAGAAACTCTAGGAATAAGAGATCCCATGGAAGTTGCAAATAAGGCGAAGACAGACACTCTCATAATGGACCAGTTCAGAAATTCGATCAAGATTAATGATGAAGGACGATACGAAGTTGATTTGCCGTGGAAACCACATCATGTAGAGCTCCTTGATAACAGAGATTTAGCAGAAAAAAGGTTGATATCTACGACACAAAGGTTATTGAAACTGAACGAGTTTGATAACTATAGTCATGTGTTCGAGGATTGGCTAAAGGAGGGTGTAATCGAAGAAGTTAATGACAGTTCAAGGCCGAAACACTATTTATGTCATCATGCTGTCATAAAAAACTCCAGCTTGACTACAAGAGTTCGACCTGTTTTTGACGCGTCAGCCCGTGATCACAACGGGAACTCCCTGAACTCGTTCTTAGAAAAGGGTATAAGTTGTCTAGAGTTGATACCGAACCTACTTATAAAATTTAGAAAACATGCGATTGGGATAACGTCCGACATCAAAAAGGCTTTTCTTCAGATATCTTTGAGGGAAAAAGACAGAGACTATCTGACCTTCTTATGGTGGAAGGATAATGAGAGGAAGCAGTTAATACGCTATCGTCATTGTCGTGTCGTTTTCGGTTTAGCTCCGAGTCCGTTTCTTTTGGGTGCGACTATAAATTACCATCTAGATAAATACACCGAAGAATATAACGAAACAGCTAAACGACTAAAGGATTCCTTCTATGTCGATAATTGCGTTACTAGTCTAGAATCTGAAGAAGAGGCGAAGACTTTCATAGAAGAGTCAAAAAAGGTCATGTCTGAAGCGAAATTTGACTTACGAGGATGGGTTACTACTCCGATGGCAAAATGTAAACAGACCACTTCACACGAAGATAATTTGTCTGTACTAGGCCTTATGTGGGACGTCAAAATGGACCAACTTTATTGTAACGTCAACTTTGCACATGACATTGCTATGAAAGAAAACGTCACAAAGAGAAATTTACTTTCAATAACCCAAAAGATTTTCGATCCAGTCGGGTTGGCATGCCCAGTGACACTTGTGCCTAAGCTTATCATACAAAAGACTTGGAATTTACAGTTAAGTTGGGACAGTGAGCTGCCAGCTGACTTGCAAAAGGAATATTTGGAATGGGCTAAATATATTCACTTACTTAATGAGTGCCGTATTCCACGTCGATTTACCTCTATGGCAATAAACAAATGTAATAACAGTCTTCATATTTTCAGTGATGCGAGTAAGGTGTCATTCGCAACGGCTATCTTTCTTCGAAGTGATTTTGATGGTGAAGTCACTGTACAGCTGGTCCAAGCGAAGTCACGCGTCGCACCAGTTCGGGAGGTCAGCATTCCACGCTTAGAACTTATGGCAGCATTGATTGCGACACGGTTATATGTGCAAGTCAAGGAAGCGTTGGATCTGTCACACTGCCGTTGTTTCTTCTGGACTGATGCAAGTGTAGCCTTTACATGGATAACAACTGAAGGAGATTGGAACATTTTTGTCAAGAATAGAGTTAAGGAAATTAGACAAAATACTAACGTCGAAGATTGGCGCCATCTACCGGGCCTAATGAATCCCGCCGACTTACCATCCAGAGGTTGCAATGCGAAGAAACTGTTGAAGAGTAAATGGTGGGAGGGACCTGCATGGCTTAAGGCGAGGGAATGTGATTGGCCAATATCACAGTTCACCGTTGAATCCGCCGACGAGCAAGAAGTTAACAAGGAAAGAAAAAAAGTGTTGCTCGCTAACAATGTTACAGACATAAGTACGTTTCTGTCCACATTAACTTACTTTTCTAAGTACACTAAGATAGTGAGGATGGTTGCGTGGATATTGCGATTCTCGTACAACTACAGGAATGCAAATAATAAACAAAGAGGAGAACTTACATGTGAAGAATTTCAGGATGCAGAAAATAAACTCTTGAAGCTGATACAGACTGAAATGGTAACAGATACAACCCAACGGCGACAGAAAGATTTGAAGCTGATCAAGGATGAAGAAGGCTTATTAAGGATTCGCACTAAACTACTTCATAGCGATGAGCCCGCCGACTTTGTCTGTCCAATTTACCTACCGGGGAAGCATCTGATAATTAAAAGATTAGTAGCTACGAAACATCGGCTCTTACATCATTCCGGTCCTGGGATACTTTTAGCAGCTCTCAGGGAGAAATATTGGATCACAGGTGTCCGAAGACTCGTGAGTTCAACTATTTCAAAATGTATACCCTGCAAACGGTTGTTAGTGAAGCATGCTGACGCACCATTACCACCTTTACCTCGCGACAGAATAAAACCGGCGGCTGCCTTTGAAATCGCAGGAATAGATTTAGCCGGTCCACTTTTTCTGCGGTCGGGAGGGAAGGTATGGATAATCCTATTCACGTGTGCAGTTTATCGTGCAGTGCATCTTGAACTGACTAAATCTTTGAGTACAGAAGCATTTCTTATGGCCTTACGGAGATTTATAGCAAGACGTGGAAGAGTCAATACCATTTACACGGATAACGGGACCAACTTTCACGGTACTGATAATTTACTAAAGACGCTGGACTGGCAAGAAATTGCGACTTACTCAAGTGTGCGAAGCATTAAATGGAAGTTCAGCCCTCCTTCAGCACCATGGTGGGGAGGTTGGTGGGAGCGCTTGATTCGTTCAGTAAAGGAACTTCTAAGAAGGAATTTGGGTCAAAAGACTGTGAGTTATGAAGAATTGCTGACCCTACTCCATGACTGCGAAGCACTCATTAATTCAAGACCTTTGACTTACGTCGCTGACAATGCTGATAAATTGAAGCCTATAACACCTGCTTGCTTCACACAGAGCCTTCCGTCAAGCGAAACTCCAGACCTGGATCAACTGGATCATGACTCCTTGAACAGGCGACTTAGGTATCTGCATAAGTTAAGGGAAGATTTAAGGGAACGGTTCAGGAATGAGTATTTGGGAATGCTTATACAGAGGGGCAAGGAGAGGGACTCTAAGTTAAGGGTAGGTGATGTAGTATTGTTGGAAAGTGACGCTAAACGTATAAAGTGGCCTTTAGGGAGGATTGTAGAAACCTTTGATGGCACAGATGGCTACGTGAGAGTAGCGAGAGTACGCACAGCTGACGGCGAGTACACACGACCTTGTCAGCGTCTGTACCCACTCGAAGTACAGTCAGAAGAAATTGTGTGATAATGAAGATGTTTGGGTCTCCGTCCCAAAGGTGGGAGGATGTTACGAACTCATTGGTGTTTACTCTGTGCGGCCTACTGTGACATTATGACATATATTTGAATATTTTTTATAGAATGATTTTTTGTTGATTTGTCAAAACACTCTGAATATAAATGGCTTTCTGGATAGTACGATTTTTCCTTCGGCATCTTATTTACTTAATTTCTATTAGCATGTTTAAGTAAGTAGGTAATAATTTTCGAAATCAGTTCCGGAACAATCTGTCGTTTGGGGAAGGTAACTATTAAAAGACCCAAATTGCCAATCTTCTTCTTTAAAAATCTTGAAGTCAGTTAAAATGTGAAACGGTCAAGCAAAAATCAGACCAACAGAATGACTTTATCAGTACGAGTATAACAGTATCAATGTTTCCTTAATTTTGCATCCCATAGCCTTGAACATGAACAGTATAAATAGTCATATATGTAGCAAAGCCAGCACATCGCCTGTGCTTTTTATTTTACGAAGGCTGTATTTTATTTCGATACTTTCGTGGCTTTTCCGGAAGCGAAAGCATGTAATGCATAAAAGTACAGTTTAAAATTCACCCGGTCCGCGCAGTAATATCTAGTTAGTGCTGAAAACGATCACGCAACATTGCCTACCAAATTGGCGTAGAGAACTTGTGGGCATGGAAGATTTTATTTAAAATGATTCTTTTTTGATTTAAACAAACTACGATTGCGTATGCGTACACAATAACATTTCAAAATGATTACTAAACAAATAATAGACGCAAACTAAAATCAATGTAAATAAAACAGGCATTATTTCCCAGGATGCTGGCAGTATTTCCTCGCTGGATTGCTCATTCATTTGGAGCCTCGTCTGCCAACAAACCATACTCTGGTTTGGCGGAAGTTGTGATCTTAGTTCTAAGATTTGTGTCTGAATAAACATTTATTTCATTTTCATTTCTAATGCGTTGAACGAGGAAGCTACCAGCTCTTGGGTCTTCCGTGGCGTCTCTGAGTTCTTAGATAGGTCTTTGAAGAGACTCGAGCTTCTAGGACCCTATGGATCAAAGGTCTCGACGCCAAAAGGAACGAAATAATATATATGATATTATTTTACTTATTGACTCATTCGGTAGCGACCTGACTGCGAAGCGGAAGTTCCAGGTTTGTATCCCGATGAGAGGTCCATTTATTATTTCATCATCATCATATCAACCGAAAGACGTCCACTGCTGAAAATAGGCCTCCCCCAAAGATTGCCACAATGACCGGTCCTGTGCCACCCGCATCCAGCGGACTCCTGCGACCTTCACCAGGTCATCAGTCCAGGACCTTGTGGGGGGACTACGCACGCTGCGCTTTCCGGTACGTTTATTACAACAAAATAATGTTCCTCTGTCATAGTAGTTTTCTATGAAAATTCAAATTCAAATGATTTATTTGTAAACATAGGTAATAGGTAACAATGTTGGTACAAAATTATATAGATCTCTATGCTTCGCCGATAGGCATACAAAATAAAATAAAAATTAGCAATTGGGTATACACACCAATTACTACTTATTCCTAATAGTCGCAAGCAAATACAATAAAAATCTAATAAAATAATAATAAAATGGTGGAAATAGACATTAAAAATCCAAATAAAAATTATAAATTATGAATGCATCTATCTTTTATATTATTATATATTGATGCCCTTTAATTGAGTTTACCGTGGACTAGGTAAATGTGCCGTGATTTTTATTTATTTATTTGCACATAGCCTAAAAACTATGTCTGTCAAAAAAATTGTAGATTTAAATTCTACGGATGTACGTATGTACCTCATTAACTTCTCAAAAGGTTAAAACGGTTTAGTGGTTTTAGACTTTTCGTATTTATTTTTCGAACCTGTTAAATTTTCTATTAAAAAGTGGCACATGCCAAGGAATCTTAAACAACGCTTTCAGCAAAGTACTCGAACTAAAAAATCTATGAGAATAAAAGCGAAGGTTCAAATATTTGCCCCTCGGCTCTCTTTGTTTAAAGAGCCGTAACTAAAAAAGTACACTGAAATAAAAATAAATGTTCGCGTCCCTGTTTATATGACGCGAAAGAACAAATAAAACCCTATTTTCAACGAGCATTTTCGATTGCGTAATTCTGCCGAATACGAAAGTGTGATTGCATTATTTATTGGTTACAAATAAAATAATCGGGTGCAATATTTTTCTACAGTTTAAGTAAAAAAATTATAACATTATATGGCACCGAATTAATGAATTAATTAAAATTACATCCCGGTTTCGAACGTTTTACAATTTCCCAAACGGACGGATTGTAATAAAAGCTGTCTGCATTGACTTTTAATCTGTTGTAGAAACTTTAATCAATAATCAAATATATTATTACTAATGTCTTAATTCCTCCTGCGGGTGTCGTAAGAGTCGACTAAGGGATTGAAGTGTCACTGACCATTATTTGATAAAAGATTGATGATGGGCAGCAGCGTAATCACAGTGGACACATTACTGCGATCGCCAATCCGCTTGCCCAGCGTGGCGATTATGGGCATTTACCTCCTAATGCGTTTATACGCATAGTTAGTAGGAGAGGCCTATGTCCAGCAATGGACTATCATAGGCTGATGATGAATGTCTTAACAAATTATTTATTTTTTAATTTATTAGGGGCATCGGCAATAAGGGCACGCTACGTGTGTTTTCATTTCTATTATACAGCTTTAAACTTAAACGGTTAACCCAATTTTTAAATCCGTGCAAAGCAAGTGCAGGTTTACTAATGTTCTCCCTCGTTAACAACAACTTGATCACTCGTGACCCTTATTCCACTGGATATAAAGACCATGAAAGATCAGTTAAATTTGTTGGTGGTACGAAGTGAAAACATGGGAACAAAATGTCGCTGTGGTCTCAATTAGGATAGCCGCTCTAATTACTGGCGCGCGGGCAGGCCCCGGCCCCGCCGCAGCGCTGGATCAGCTCCGGCTATTAACTCATCATTACCCCGGGCACCCGTATGCATCGAGTATTCAAACAAAAATAATGAGGTATCATTGTGCTTGAAAGTGACGTATTTGAATTAGTCGTATTTGCTCTGAACGGGCTTAGGTATAATAGAATTAAAAAAGTTTCCGTCAAAAATTACATTTTTGATACAAGCCTTTAGTCAGCCTCCGTAGCCTAGTTGGTAGTGATCCTGCCTGCGAAGCTGGAGGTTCAGGGTTCGAATCCCGGCGAGGGTATTATTTGTGTATTTATTTATCACAAATACTTGTTTCTTGGTCATGGCTGTTTATGTATGTAAGTATCTATCTATTATATACATCGTCGCCTAGTACCCATATCACAAGCCTTAATTGTTGAGCTTACCGTGGGACTAGGTCGATTTGTGTAAGATTTCCCAAGATATTTATTTATTTGTGTATTTATTTATCGCAAATATTTGTTCTTTGGTGGTAGTTGTCTATGTATTTAAATATTTATATGTATGTGTGTACGTACATTCAGGGATCGGATAGCGGTTTTTTCTCCATACAAAAGAACGGTTCGAATTCCGTTCTTTTTCGTTCTTCGGTTTATAATTTTTTTTTAATGGAGCAATTCAAGAATATGATGTTCATAATTACATAAAATGTTGAATACTACATATACAGTGTAAAATATTTTAAAATATTGAGCTATTTCGAGGTTTTTCTAAAAAACCGGTTCCGATCCCTGCGTACATTATCATCGCTTGGTACTCTCATCACAAGCCTTAATTGAGGTTACCGCGGGACTAGGTCGATTTGTGTAAGATTTCCCAAGATATTTATTTTTATTATTTCATCTACTACTCCTGATGCATCCATAGTGGATGTTATTTCTGTTATATAGCGTTATAAAACAAAGTGTAACAAGGATGATGTTATAGATTATGAGAATGTCAAAGAGAGAAAGATGATGTTACGAAGGTGATTTTTTATTCCCTGGCCAAATTTTAGGGGGTTAATTATGAAGGTCACGTTTATGAACTATTACTGTGGGACCGACATCCGATTCGAGAAAAAAATCTGATGTTCCATACAAATCCTTAGATATTAATAGGCGGAAATGTATAGATCACATTTTTTTCGCGAATCGGATGTCGGTCTCATAGTAAATGTTCATCAATCTGGCCTCTGAATTCATCATCATCATCAGCCAATTGACGTCCACTGCTGGACATAGGCCTCCCCCAGAGAGTTTCACAAAGATCGGTCGTAAGCTGTCCGTATCCATTGGACACCCACAACCTTTACCAGGTCGTCGCTCCACCGATGACCCTCTAACCCTCTAAAATTTAGCCGGTGAATAAAAAATACGTTGTATATCATTTTATAACGTCAATGTTTTGTCAGCCTCTGTAGCCTAGTTGGTAGTGACCCTGCCTACGAAGCTTTGGTTCCGGGTTCGAATCCCGGCGAGGGCATTCTTTGTGTATTTATTTATCACAAATGTTTGTTCCTTGGTCGTGGTTGTGTATGTATCTAAGTATCTATACGTATCTATCTATTATATATATCGTCGCCTGGTACCCACACCACAAGCCTTAATTGAGCTTACCGTGGGACTAGGTTGATTTGTGTAAGATGTCCCAAGATATTTATTTATTTATTTATTTAATGTGGAAGCACCATTAAGATGGATCTAACGAGCCCAAACTTGATAGAGTTACGTCATTTCTTTCCCAAGTAATCCAAGTTCCTGTGGCCAGTGGCCACCTGGCCTTCCGACAGTTCCAACTCCATCATCAGTCCAACTCCATGATTTTATTATACATATAGCAGCGCAATTTTTGCCGTGTGGTGACGGCAATAAGAATACATTTGTCACCACCCCAACACCTCCTGCGGGTGTCGTAAGAGTCGACTAAGGGATTGAAGTGTCACTGACGATTTTACAAGATTGATGATGGGCAGCAGCGTCAACATAGTGGACACATTACTGCGATCGCCAATCCGCTTGCCCAGCGTGGCGATTATGGGCATTTACCTCCTAATGCCCTAGTTACTCCTAATACGCATAGTTAATAGGAGAGGCCTACGTCCAGCAGCGGACTAACATAGGCTGATGATGATAGCAGCGCAATCGGTACTCGTGAATTGATCAATTTAAATCGCAAGAATGTACCATAAGTACCTCAATGGACAGAGAAAGTTAGACATTACAACATTTGTACATATAGGTAGAAACATTAAAAAAGGCTTAGGGTGTCTTTCCATCATAGCTACGCTATATCGATGCATTTGTAGACAATCCGTATGCACATAGAATAGTTGTAGTGAAAAGACACCCTTAGAAGAAGGCAGCGTAAGGAAAAAAAACTAAAGTGTTTAAGTATATTTACTATATTTAAATATTCATAAAAGTAGTTATAGTATTTAATTCCTATGCTTCAATATTCTATGATCACACGTTTGTACTAAAATGTAATTATTGTGCACTGTGCAGAATTCATAAGAATATTAGGTAAACATGTTCTATGTAAGTACTTAAGTAAATGCAATAATTAATACTATTTGGCACTAAGTTTCGTTTTACTAGCTTCCAGCCATATCTAGTCTTAATTTAATTATTTTCTATCTTCCTTCAAACTTTCAATATAATATGTCGTTATTTAGGTATAGGCATATTTGAATACCAGAATAAGTCATGTTTATTAGCATATTATGTATAATAATAATGTTCAATTATCAAAATTAATTGATATAATTATCATTACACAGGTGCTTTCATTTCATGTAACAAAAACTCATAATTATGCTTAGTTTTTTTCCCAGGTATCGTGCTTCAAGTCTGTTCGGAAAAAGATGCACTTTGAATATGAGTATCGATTTTACGTTACAGCAACAAAAAAGAGGCTAAGAGTCTATGCAAAATGAGATAAATTTTAGTTTTTGTGGTTAGATTTATCCCATATTGTGTTTATTCCACCGGAAACACTGATTTGTTGACTGACATTGAGTTAAGACTGCCTTTCCACCAGAGATGTGCGAGGATGTGTTTCCATACAAATGACACCTATTAATGACTCGAGCGAGGTGTCATTTGTATGGAAACACATCCTCGCACATCTCTGGTGGAAACGCAGTTTTATGCCACTGCAATAAGAGGTTTCGTCAGCCTTATTTATATTAAGATCCATTGCCATGTAAAAATTATAGTATTATCAGTATTTTAACGCTTTTCTGCCGTCATTCTTTACGTGTAACCCCAAAGAATACATTAGTACATATAAAAAAATCTTGACACAAAAAACACTAAATATTTTCGTCATTCTATTATCAAACCGCGATGAGAAAGGGGTTCAAAAGCACTGTTGACACAACAGTGTATACGTCAATCTAGAATATATTCATGGTCATATTCAAATATTCATAGTTTAAATACAGAGACTTACAGACAATAGATTAATTAATTACTCACTACATCTGAAATCAACTCTTTTCTTGGCAAATGTTGTGTCATTTGTTGTGTCAACAGTACATTCGAATCCCCTTCTGATTCAGGTTTGATAATACCAGAAGTCTGTAAGATGTTATAATATGGAATCTTGCAATTTCAACAACAATGATCATCTACAAAAGTCGGTGTCGGCGTTGTCGGCGGCGCAGGAGGCGTCGGCGGCGGCCAGGAACAGCTTGCCCGAGGCGCACGCGCACAGCTGGTACACTTTCTGCGGCCGCGCGTGTTTCTGCGGCGCGGGCGCCGGCGACGCCTCTTTGAGGTTAGAGATGAATATGCTTGGCGTGTCGATTTTTAGCTGAAAGAAAATAGGGTGTTGAAAATATCGAGTGCTTCTAATGGGACATGATACTGAGGAATATTGAAGAATTTTTGATATGATATTTATGTGGTATGATATAGACTATAGACTGTCTGTCTACCGGCACGGCAATAGAAAAAGGCGGCAAATTTGAAAAATCGCGGGTTAAAAACACTACATTCGAATAATTCCGTGTTTAATGATATATCTGAGGAACATTTTTTTTAGATTCAACTGACGATTGGTATAAACACACATTTTAAAATATACCCTATGTATGTTAATGTATACGTATTAAGGCGTCTTTCTCGTTAGTATTCAGAAAGGCATTCATCATAGACTTTTAAATGTTGTACTTACGGCACCGACAACGGAATCCAGTTTGATGTTGCTATGAGCCGTGACGTCGATGCCTCCCGCGCGGCTCTCCAGGCGTATGGACTGCGGGGCTATGAGATCCAGGTGTCGCGTTAGTGATTCCAACCTGTATAATTACGAATATTAAAGGGCATCTGCGATTCAATTTTAAGTGACTCCACAACGGTTGAGTGTCATTGTCACATGAGTCATATACGGATCTTGTAACTTGTTCTGGTATAGCTAGTTCGTCTTTCGAAGAGCCCATGACCATGTCAGCCGAAAGACGTCCACTGCTGAACATAGGCCTCCCTCAAAGATTGCCACAATGACCGGTCACCCGCATCCAGCGGACTCCTGCGACCTTCACCAGGTCATCAGTCCACCTTGAGGGGGGCCTACCCACGCTGCGCCTTCCGGTACGTGGCCGCCATTCGAGAACCTTCCCGCCCCAACGGCCATCGATTCTACGCGCAATGTGCCCCGCCCACTGCCACTTCAGTTTAGCGATTCGGCCCATGCCATGGCTGTATAATATTATTGGTTAAAAATATTTTGCCACACATCTATCGTTTGCCCTAAGCACATCACTAGCAGGTATATTGCCATGTGCCATAAATGACGTACAGTCAAGGGCAAAACTATGTATACACTTTTGCACCTTATTTTTACGGCATAAGATAAAAAAGTGTATGCATATTTATGCCCTTGACTGTACCATGCGTCGTAAGTACGGTCAACAAAGTTATTAGTTTTCTGCGTGGCCGTAAACACTTGGCTAACGTGTCATTCAATACATTACTATACCTTTTCACGTGACGCGCCATTTCTAGCGCGAGTGATCTACCACCCAAACTTTTTACGTTCATGTATGTAAATAGGTATTCTGAACATGTAATGTGATAGATAAGTACAAACTGTAAATCAGATACAAGCGGTGCTTTTGCACGGCGGTTTTAACCGCCAGACCGCCGGACCTGAGGCCCTATCGCGAACCACGAACGAAATGTTGCCTCACATTCGTGGATTTGTACGTAAGTATGACAGGAAGGCAACACTTCGTTCGTGGTTCGCGGTAGGGCCTCTGTAAACCGCCAGGGTGTCGCAGAACACCCTCAACTCGTCACGCAACGCGCGGAACAGGTCGCCGCCGTGCGCGTCTCGCACTTCGAATATACGTCCGCTGAAGTGTTCTGAAGATGTGCGTAATGCATACTAACTGTAAGTCGGATCCAGACGGCGCTCTGACGCTAGGCGTTTGACGGCAGTTTTGACCGCCAGTCCGCCGGGCCCGTCAACCGCCAGCCTGTCGCTGAACGTCCATACCTCGTCACATGTCGCGCAGAATACAGTCTCCACCGTGCGCGTCTCGCACTTCGAATATACGTCCGCTGAAGTGTTCTGTAGATGTGCGTAATGCAATATTAACTGTAAGTCGGATCCAGGCGGTGTTCTGACGCTCAGCGTTTGCACGGCGGTTTTGACCGCAAGCCCGCCGGGCCCGTCAACCGCCAGCCTGTCGCTGAACAGCCACACCTCGTCACGTGACGCTCGCAACAGTCTCCACCGTGCGCGTCTCGCACTTCAAACATACGTTCGCTGAATTGTTCAGAAGATGTACGTAATGCAATACTAACTGTAAGTCGGATCCAGGCGGCGCTCTGACGCTAGGCGTTTGCACAGCGGTTTTGACCGCCAGCCCGCCGGGCCCGTCCACCGCCAGTGTGTCGCTGAACACCCGCACCTCGTCACGCGACGCGTGGAATACGTCGCCGCCGTGCGCGTCACGCACTTCGAATAGGCGGCCGCTGCATTCGAGACTATCTCTCTCTGAAAAACATGGCTTCATTATTACCTATATTTTCTCATCTCAATCGGACTATCGATGTTCTGAGTACATGTAATTATAAATATGATGCTATGACACAAAACACAACCTTAATTTAGTGTACATTATATTAATAGCAGTCCCATGTGGAAAAATTATTTCAAATATCTCCAAAGATTGCTTATGGAATTGTTAAAATTTCTGTGATAATTAAATTAGATTAGCTTCAGTTAGCCATCATATCTGATTCACCCTAAAAAAAGCTAATTCAGTCAATAATGCAAGTTCTCACAAAGAAAGTATCGGTACAAGAATATCTTAGTTTTTTGCATAACTTACATTTTACTTTAGATTATATTTCGCTAGATAGAGAAATATAATCTAGACACAAATCAATACTTACTGGCTCGTGTTGAGATTAAATAACCTCCAAATTGGATACTTTAAACAAGTAGCTGGGTAATCCCACAATGTCGTAACAGATGTGCTTACCATAGAAAAAATCAATTGTGAAAGACTCTGGTTGTCACTGGGAAGTAACTGGGTCTAAAATCACAGAGCACCGAGCTGGTATCTTAGAGCTCAGCTCTGATGAGGCCAATGCTAAATCAAATGTACACTCTCTAACAGAAAAAACATATACACTTACATTTAATCTTCAGTTTTCTTACAGTAAGTACCAATCTGCTGATGAGACTAATGCTCATGTAACTTGTACAATCAAATCCAAAGTAGATTCTATAAAAAAAGGCATAATACTCACAGAGCACCAACATGCTGGTATCTCGCCGCTCAGGTTTGATGAGGTCAATCCTAAAGTAACCGAATCCAAAGTAGATTCTTTTACAAAGGTAGTTGAAACTCACTGAGCACCAATCTGCTGGCCTCCTTCAGCTCAGGCTCGGAGACCACGATGCTGAAGTTGCGGTGCGAGTGCAGCGTGATGGGCTGCCCCGCGCGTGAGCTGATGCTCGAGGCCACCAGATTGTCCAGGACTAGAGCTTGGCTAGAGCTCTATGCCTCCTTTCACTTTTAAGCCAAACCACAATCACAACCCAAAGCAGTTTTTCTCTAGAAAAGAGGAACTTAAACTCATTCTGCACGAATCTGCATGTATTTTCCAGTTCAGTCTTGAAGAGATCAGAGAACCACAATCAAATCTATTGTACACTGTCTCTTTAACAGAGAAACCATACACTTACTGACTTTTGACCTTAAGTTTTCTTACAGTAACTACCAATCTGCTGATGAGACTAATGCTCTGTAACTTGTACAATCAAATCCAAAGTAGATTCTATAAAAAAAGGCATAATACTCACAGAGCACCAAAATGCTGGTATCTTGCCGCTCAGGTTTTATAAGGCCAATCCTAAAGTAACGGAATCCAAAGTAGATTCTTTTACAAAGGTAGTTCAAACTCACTAAGCACCAATTTGCTGGCCTCCTTCAGCTCAGGCTCGGAGACCACGATGCTGAAGTTGCGGTGCGAGTGCAGCGTGATGGGCTGCCCCGCGCGCGAGCTGATGCTCGAGGCCACCAGGTTGTCCAGGACTAGAGCTTGGCCTTGGAGCTCTATACCACCCTTAACTATGTTTATTGGGCCGAAACCACCCTGAAACAAATGATTTTGACCTTTCTAGTTGAGTTATGTGAGTTGAGTTACACCATACATTTTAGTCCTAAATGTTTGTGATTGCGTACACTTAACGAATGCGCATCCGACTTTGTTGCTTTCGGCAATCGTGTACGATAAGCGATAATTCATGTGACTTTTTGTACTAATCTGTCATGCGCACACATTTATTACTTCGAATGGCATCTTGGCTAGGTATGCTGTAGTGGCTTGTACCTTAATAGGAATTATCTGTCAAAGCGTTCTTACGGCAAGCTACAAAAATTACCAAATTTTTTAAAATAAACTAATAATAATTCAGTGTTATTTGGATTTGTAAGCCCGTGATTCCCAAGGAGATTCAGTGTTAAACGATCGAACTTTACTTGTAAATTCGAAAACACGCGTTTTATTTATGAGGGCAAGCTAAATCGTCGACAGAGCAATACCTACACTTATCGAAATTGGTAGAGCTGGTATAAATATTGATTTATAGGTAGGTACGCTCGTTTAGCGATATTAAGATAGGGTTAGTGTGCTAGGGTTCTGCATATTAGTGCCTTGTATTTAACACACTAAGCCCCAGAGCCTCACTTGCACGATCTTAATATTTCCTAGTTTCAATCCTTCGAATTCAAATGCGACTAGTCGAAACCGAAAGTTTTCATGTTATTTTAGCATTAAGTGCTTTAAAAAAATATTGCTCTAATTTAATATCTAATAATATCTGAACAAAAACTGCATAGTTATTATCAATAAATTTTACTTAAAAGCAGTACAGTTAAAAGACGGTGTAACCTCAAAAAGAGCAAGAGAAGCAAGGTACGGTAACAAATGAAATTCAACGATGAATACATCGGTTTATGCAGTTTGAAGTCTGCGGCGTGGCGTTAATGGTTATTACTTGGCTCAAAGAGATGCTGCAATGTTATAAATTTAATGAAGTCATTTGGCGATTTATTAAGCACTGAAAATGCAGTTCTAGTTCTTAGTGTAAATTGGTGGTAATTTGGAATATTTAATGGAAGTATATTATTGTAGTTGTAAGTAAATAAATCTCATGGGAATATTCTTCGTAGCCATTTAGTGCCAGAGTAAGCTTTGCCGGCCTCCGTCGGTAGTGATCTTTGCCTACGAAGCTGGAGGTTTTGGGTTCGAAGCTCAGCGAGGGCATTTATTTGATGAAAAATATAGCGCGTAGTGACTTTTAATTAGGTACCGTTTAATAGTTATTGTTTCAGGACAGTTTAAATTAAATTACAGGTGATACGCAGGGGCATAGTAAAAGCTTTAAGGGTTTGGCCGGGCATGTAACCCCACAGATACCAGTTTTATAATCAGAGATCGGACAAATGTGCGTCATTGTTCGCAATAATATGGACATGTGTGTTACCATGACTCGGGCTTTTACGAAAATGGGTAACAATACGCATTACTGCCAATCGTTTTCAAGTATTCAAAGCTGACAAATATTTAAATTAGCTGTACAATTAATTTTATTTCATTCGAACGATCAATGTAACGCGTGTCCTGCTTAGTTGTCGCTGCGCTACGCTTACGGCCCGGCCACGACATTGGTATAAGGCGACCAGCGGCGAGCGAATCCATGAGTTGGAGCGGGATGCCGATATGGGTACGAGAGGGAGCACCATACGTTTTCCGCTAAGCCGGTCGCCTTAGACCGATGTCGTGGCCAGGGCTACACTGCGAGTGGCTGCGGATTGTCATTGTCAAGCGCCAATTAACGATTAATTTTTCATTCATGCTTCTAACTGAGCTTTTCTTCGAAAATCAATTACGTTTAAATTTGAGTTTCGCTAAAAATATGCATATCAATCCTCGGTTTCGATAAAAGCCTGTATGATATAGGGTTAGGATTTGGCATTCATTGAACAGAGAACAGTGGAGTCGATGTTACACAAAATTTTTTACTTGAATAAATGATTAACGTATAAAATAATAACGAAATAATGTTCACTTGAACCAGGATTGATCAATGAAGTTAAAGGAATAACATGTGTTTTATTTTCAAATACCTAGAAAAAAAGATTTTTTTTCAATGAAAATTGTTGGTATTTGTGAAAATTCGTTAATTTGATTTTCAACGTTCTAGTTTTCTAGAAGCCCATAAATATTAAAATAATAATAAGCAATTATTATAATAAAAATATTGAACTTCACTTCATAGTTAGTCAAATACTAAAGGTGAAATAATTTAATACTTAAAATGGGCGAAACCATGGTTTAAAATTTTTCATCATCATCATCAGCCTATGATAGTCCACTGCTGGACGTAGGCCTCTCCTATTAACTATGCGTATAGACGCATTAGGAGGTAAATGCCCATAATCGCCACGCTGGGCTCTTACGACACCCGCAGGTGGAGTTGGGGAGGTGACAAATGTATTCTTTCTGCCGTCACCACAAGGCCAAAATTTAAATTTTATTATATTTTTTTCTGAATAATTAATTATTCAATCAATCATTAAAATTTTAAACAACGACGTGTACAGAGAACGGGGGACCGTTCTCTGTTCACCTCATGCCACCAAACTTCCTAACCCTTTGATGTAACACCGGGGATCGGATACTGGTTTTTTCTCCACACAAAAGAACGGTTCTTATTTCGGTCTTTTTCGTTCTTGTAATTCAAAAATACGATGTACTTAATTACATAAAATATTGAGTACTCCATAAAGAGTGTAAAACAATTTGAAATATTGAGTTACTTCGAGGTTTTTCTAAAAAACCGGTTCCGATCCATTAACACACTATGGTTATACTTAAAACAAAGGCAAAAAGGACGCGGAAGGAGAAAGATGAAGGGTCCACGGAAAAAGCATATCCAGTGCTTAAAAAAATCAGGGCAAATTCACACCTTATTCTGTTAAAAGTTAGGTGGTTTTCCTTCTGTAATTTGAATTGACTAGACATGTTCTTTCCGTGGACCCTTTAGATGATGTTAAATATATAAAATTTTATAACACTTATTTGGGAGCACCATAACATTGAATCAAATTTTATCAGCATCACTCACCATTCTCAGTTTCAAACTACTAATAATCCACAGCGTCAGCCCAATATTTAGAAAAATCAACACCATTAGGAACAGTAAAATGCAGTAAAGGGCAGTCTTGCGCCATCCCCTGAACAACGCCGATACACAAGTTGGCGTGTTGGCGTTCTCGGACGCCACGGTCGGTGGCGTGTCGCCGGTTGGCGTGCACCCCCAGCCGTGCACCTCACCCCCCGCCATACTTCACCGCGCTAACAATGTGCTATGATCCTGCAACAAAGGATTACGACTAATTTCAATTAGACATGATTAGAGTCTAATGGGGTGTCAGCGGCTTAGTAGCGGATCTAACGGGCTCGTAGTAAAAGGTGCAGTGCAGTTGCGAAGATAATGTGTGTGTGTATTTACCGTGTTTATTTCTACCCCCAAGTACGTATGTTGCTAAAAGAAAATCCTAAAAACTGGCACTGTATCCGACATTGTATTACGATTTTTTACATTATATCGTTAAAAAAATATCGTTAAAATGTATGTACATTTGCACTTGACTGCACTCTATCGAAAGAATGCTCCCATAAATATGTTACGACGTTCTTATTACATCTTAGAATTAAATTACACTGGAATTTTGCCTTTGACTGTACGTAATACAGGTAGGAGGGCTAAGGTCTTTGCGTAGTTGGCGTCTGAAGATGTGAGGCAGGTTTTCTGATTGGAGTTAAATGTTCATGGATAGTTTGTTTGTAGTGTAGTTAAGGCTCCATTTTGAATTTGTAATTCTGCATTTATTTATTCACTTGTCTCCATTGTCTGTAATGAAATCGTGCAAGTTAAAATTTATGCATCTCTTGGTTTCCGATAGAGCAAAAATTCATCATGGCGTGACGTTGGCATTTTTTTACAAAAATCTCTTTTTAACCGACTTCAAAAAGGAGGAGGTTTACAATTCGTCGAAATCTTTTTTTTTTTATGTATGTTCCCCGATTACTCGAAGACGCGTGGACCGATTTGAAAAATTCTTTTTTTTTTACATCAAAGCTTGCCTCGCTTACGTTTCACAAAATCTCACATGTTTAAGGTTTTATGACATTTAGTAATAAATTGTACATTAAAAGTAGCTGCATTGACTATTCTGGTGACGTCATGTCCGAGGGCAGAAAAATGGACTCTCGGAGGGGCATTCTTGGCGGGAACGGTGAAGGTGACGGACGTACTTGTTAACTAGGAAATAATAATAAACTAATTGAGTATTGTGTTGGAACAAGTAGTTTGTTAATGCAATAGCTTTAAATATGTATAATATATACTTCCAAACTAAAAAGTGTGGGTTATTTCTGAGGTGGTTTACCCATGTATTTGTGATTTTTCAGCACTTTACGGAACCCTTCAAGGATTTTTTTCCAGCTAACTTTTGATACTGGTACTGGTATTGATAGACACAGACAAATATCATATACGAATATGTTATTAGCTTACGCTTTGTTGTGACAATTAGTCGGTTTAAAGAGAATGAATAACAAGGTTGCGACAAACCGTGCGCGGATAAAGCGCAGTGCGTTAATGAACGCCGAGCAACTAATGAATGTGACGCGGCTTTTCAAAAACAACGGGAAATCGGCCATGTTCATAAGTTTTATAACTTTACTAGCAGTCAGCTTTAATGAAATAGACTTTTTATAGACGTAAATGTGCAATAGCCCTCTCCATTGCCCTTTGGGTGACTTTGAGCCTTCTTATGAGGCCCATTGTAAGCGGCCACGTTTCAGTACCGTATGTCATCACTGGCAACACACACTGATTAAAGACTTTCGTCTTCAAACACTGCGGAATATTGGTCTCTCTGCGTGATCGAATTAAAAATGAGACCATCCGCAGCAGAACCAAAGTAACCGAAATAGCTCTCCGAATCGCTAAACTGGAGTGGCAGTGGGCTGGGCACATTGCGCGTAGAAACGATGGCCGTTGGGGCGGGAAGGTTCTTGAGTGGCGGCCACGTACCGGAAGGCGTAGCGTGGGTAGGCCCCCCACAAGGTGGACCGATGACCTGGTGAAGGTCGCAGGAGTCCGCTGGATGCAGGTGGCGCAGAACCGGTCATTGTGGCAATCTTTGTGGGAGGCCTATGTTCAGCAGTGGACGTCTTTCGGCTGCTATGATGATGATGAAATGTGCAATTCTCAAAAACTTCGTACATTTGGATCACGTCATCGATTTTGATAAAAATTGGTAGTCTGGGTGGCCATCACATTTCCCAAAATGTCCCAGGAAGTTTGTATGGAGGTTTCTTTTTTTGTTACCAGACTCCTATACATTTTCGGTAACAAAAAAGGAATCGTTCATAAATAAACATTTTGGGACATTTCGGGAAATGCGGTGCCTCTTGCTCAGCATCATTGACTTTACCAGCCTACCAATATATTAATCGTACTAAACATTAATTTTATTCCTCATTAATAAAAAAAACTTCGACTAAACCAAAAAAGCTGACTGATGTTTATTTAGGAGTTGCAATTGTGGACCATAGTTGGACCATGGTTGTGTGGTTTTACGGTATACTATTGGGTATGTAGAGGAAACTCGCTGCAGTAAAAGATTCCAAGAATAGGGTTACGTACGTGCAGTCGACATACATCAGATATATCTGGGCTGCTACTGTGACCAAAAATATCAGAACATATACTATAACGTGGCCGTAGGGTGACGGCAGTAAGAATACTTTCGTCACCACCCCAACTCCTCCTGCGGGTGTCGTAAAAGTCGACAAAGGGATTGAAGTGTCACTGATCATTATTTGATAAAAGAATGATTATGGGCAGCAGTGTCGTTATAGTGGACACATTGCTGCGATCGTCAATCCGCTTGCTCAGCGTGGTGATTATGGGCATTTACCTCCTAATGCGTCTATACGCATAGTTAATAGGAGAGGCCTACGTCCAGCAGTGGACTATCATAATTATGATGATGATACTATAACGATAAGAAAATAGGGGTAGCTGGACCATGACTTGGAAAGTAAAGGATACGTTAGGTTATTATAGTCGATCCGTAAAGCAGAACATCGCGCTCGCTTCAATATGCCAGTGCGAGTGCGATAGAATGCAATACGTATCAAGTAGGTAAATAAAACCTAATTTAGAATTATAACTAACGTGAGACTCAAACATATTTAAATATTTATCACACGGGTTACTCACGTAATTTAAACATGTCGAGCAATTATTGACTTAAATTACGTGAGTAACCCGTGTGATAAATATTTAAATAAATAAAACCTAACTTTACCCATACTTGCAAAGTGATGGTAGAGCTACAGGATGCTTAGCCATGTTGCCAATCGCTAGCGCTTGCTAGCGCATCGTAGTTTTCCCTCTCTGTCACTCCTTCATAATAGTGCGACAGAGAGGGAAAACTACGATGCGCTAGCAAGCAAATTGGCAACTTGGCTAAGCAGCCTGCTCAGATATTTGTGATATTATAATATCCGGATGCTTAGCCAAGTTGCCAAGCGCTAGCGCTTAGTAGCGTATCGTAGTTTTCCCTCTCTGTCCCTCTTTCATATTAGTGCGACAAAGACAGTAAGCTGCCTTTCGCTTACGATTGACGATTAAGCTTTAGCGATTGGCAACTTGTCTAAGAACCCTGATATGTCTGATGGCGACTTTAAATACCATTTCGATAGAATAGATAATTTGCAGATAGTTGGTTCATGGGAAACCTTTTATCGAATCTACTTTTAGACGACAGCTTGATTAACCGATGGCACCATTCCCAGAAATAATATTTCGCTGTAAATGCTAGCTGTCGAAAGCTTAAATCATCGAGTATTCATTTCACACACCTTTTTTTGTATCTACTGTAAGCCTTTAAGCATGCATACCTAAAACAAACCAAAGTTTTTCGATAAAAAACATCATTCGAAATGACGTAAGGTAACCTCAAAAATGTGTCAACGTTTTTAGTGTGCCTATACACATTCAATAATACATATTGTATTCACATTTTTCGGATTGACTGCACCTGAAAGAGTGAGAGCCTATCACGAACCACGATCGACGAAGTGAATCTCGCACTTGTGACTTCGTACTCGTAGCTCGATAAACGGTAAAATCGGTACCACAATCATAAGCCATTGTGAGCCGAACCAAAAAGTCCGAATCAAGGTCAAAGGCGTAGCCAGATGAGTATCAAATCCAATCGACATTTTAAAGTCTGAATATACCTTCTGACCTGTAGGTTTAAACTTAAAGCTACAATTTCAGACAATTTCTACGGCTGTTCAATCGCCCGCCCTAACCGAATTTAGAGAACTCTGCCATACCTGCAATGCAGATCATTTAGCGCCAAATTATTTATATCCAGACTCTTAGAAACGGCTTTAATGCACTTTCATTGTGATCGTTTAATATCATCTTACATCGAGTAATTAGGTCTGAATTCAATTAATTCTCTTAATTTTTTTAAACATTACTACATTATGCCGCTTTATATTTTGTAATAACCAAAATACTTTAGCAGATAATTATGTTATGATTATGACTTGATTCTTTTGTTTTTTTGCAAGGAAAAATATTATTACATTTTTCCAAAATCTCTATGCACTCGTACGATCGTGTAATATAATATCTAAATAGTATATGGCAGTAAGTGTCTAGAGATATGATATAATTATAAAATAATAAAGTAATTTAATACAAAAATACAAAATGTAGTATTTATTAGTTTAGTTATTATATTTATTAGTGACCACTTTATTGTACACCATTTGGATTACGATTCTTGTAGCTAATTTTAGAGTAAATGAGTTGGCGATGAAAATAAAGGCAAATTAATAATTTATCAAGAAAAATAAATAAATGAAATTGAATTAATAATATTCCAAACATAGCTTGAAAAGTAATATTTGGTACCAACAACAACAAAAATCCTATCCCTACATAGTGTTATCAAGGGTACGAACGAATCGGGAATATAGGTACAGTCAAGTGCAAAAATAACTATCGAGAGAATCCTCTCATAAATATGTTACGACGTTCTTATTACACAGAATTAAATTGCACTGGGACACATTTGTTTTATATACACCTTATTTTGTCTTTGACTGTACGAATATGTCACCCTTAGATCACTCTATATCACAGGGCTTTGTCAAGCGAGCTCTGAAAGTCTATACAATAGGCCCCACTTCAAAGCGAATACTTTCTTTAACCTCACATGATCTACTAGTATTACCTACAGGGGGCCATTTCTGCAAATATATTAGACTAATATTAATGTCTTGTTGTAGAATTCTCTACAAGTCACTAATATTAAAAGTCTAAAACCGTTAGGGAAAGGACCTCATTCGCCTCAGTACATCTTGTTTTTGACAGAAGCACGCTGCTCTCGCGGCTACCCGTTTCTTTTCGATTATATTTATTAAAACGAGAAGGACAACCGTGAGAAGCCCGTTTTGATGTCGAATACAAGATATGATATCCTGGTTAGCTATCAGGTAGTTCCATTTTGATTACATAGTCTTTGTGTAACCAAACACTGATAAAATGCTTGGATATTTATTTTAAGTTACTGCAAAAACATGGTGACTAAAATTATTCAAATCTTTGTCCCAGGGTGACTCAATGTAACAAAAACGATGTAACTTACAGTCTAGAAAAAAAAGAGTAGAAATTATAAAGTGACAACACTGTAGCCTCATCCTATTCAAATTAATCTAAAGGGACAAGATGACATGTTGCTACTTTTTTGCGAGGTTGTATTGGGGTATGGGAGGATTCTTTTCAACCGATTAAAAAAAGGAGGTTCTCAATTTAACAGTTTTTTTGTATGCATTTTACTCGATATTTCCACGAAACGTAAACCGATTTTTTCATTTTTTTTATCGAACGAACGGTTATAATCCTGAGATGGTCCCGTTGGCACCCAGTTGGGGGTCTGATTATGGGTTCTTGGAGAAATTGATTTTTTTATTTTTTATTAGGTGATTATACGTATACATGTCCTTGACTGTAGGTACTTACTTAAGCGTAGGCATATTCAATTTGTACCTTAAACTTTTAAGCACAATAACAGCATTTTGTACTACCGCCCGCTAAGGGCGTCACCAACCATACATAAGGGGCTCTCACCGCGCGCGTTTACGGTTTTAATGAGAGGTAAATAAATAAACAAATAGCTAAGCAATGCGCGATTCGGGCGGCCGCTACCTTGTGACTGAGACTAGGTAAATTCATAGGTGGTGGATGCAACACTCGAAATATCTGGCGCGAGGCGACGTGCTCCAGAATATAATATCAGTGTAGTGGCCGGCTAGTCGCAGGGTTGCCATATATTATGTTACGATAAAAAAGGTACTGCTATTTCGCCAAAATATTTACGCGAGTTTATCCGTTTTCATAGTTTTATTTCATGTGTAATCCTCGCGGTGACCGAAGAAAATATAACTTTCATTTGGTCGAATTTTCATTTGGTAACTAGCTTAGGTTAGGTTGGAACATGGTAACGTAATATGTAAAAGATACGTCTGAGTAACGATGGTTTGCCATGTGATGATTCTGCCAAATGAAACTATGGGAATAATAGTTTGGGAAGTGATAATATGCCATAAACTTTCGGCCACATACATATTTAATATTTTCTGTGCTAGGCAGCAACATGCGGCGGTTTCGCGGCTAACAGTCTCTTTTTAACCAATCAATTAAAAAAAACTGGTAGCGGTGGGGCCACAAGTTTCTGCCAATTATGAAATGTGCTACAGTTCTCGGCCGCATAAAGTCAATTCTGACAGCTGTCATTTCAACACATTATCTGTTAAAAAGTGACATTGTGGACAGATCACATATTGAACTGACAATAAAATTGACACGATTGATTTCATAGCCCGGCCGAGCACTGTAGATCCTCAGGCAGTTTAGAGGATTTGTTAGATGAGTTTCCCAAACGCAGTTTTTCCTAGCAGATAATTTTCTTTTCGCATTTTTTCCCGAAAGCGATTATCCTAGTCACTTTTTTTCTCTATAGCTTATTTTTACGGTCGCTTTATTTCTGTTTCAGATATTTTTCTGTCTGAATTTTAACCTGTAGTTAAATTTTCCTCTGCAGCATATTTTACAGTAGCTTTGTTTCTGTTTCCGATATTTTTCTGTCTGAATTTTAACCTACAGTTCAGTTTTCCTTTGCAGCTTATTTTTACAATCGCTTTGCTTCTGTTTTCGGATATTTTCTGCCGTAATTTTAACCTGCAGTTAATTTATACTTTTTTTTTATCCATAGCTATATTTTCCAATATTTTTCTTTCGCTGTTCCGTTTATATGATTTTATTAATGTAAGGTACAGTCGGCTAATTTCAAAAATGTCTGATACGAAAATATCTCGGGGTATTCCAATATAATTTTTTAGGATTCCGTAGTCAACTGGGAACCTTTATAGTTTTGCCATGTCTGCCCGTCTGTCTGTATGTTGGAGGATAATCTTAGTAAACGGTAGTAATATAAAGCTGGAATTGCTGACGCTCCATCAGGATCCCCCATTTTTTTCAAAATATATTACTAACCGCTCTATGCGAAACACGCAAATGACAATGCCAATGTCTTGCCTACTCATTGTAAAGTATTAATTTTTTATGATATAGAAGTATAGAACTTTCAATATCCTATTCAATTTAAAGAGGTTTGCTTAACAAACATAACATCGAGATATTCAACCATTACATACATTATATGAATAAGAATATTTCAAGCAAAAAAATATATACTACAGAGCAATACAACGAATGTATAAAAACCGGCCAAGAGCGTGTCGGACCACGCTCAGTGTCGGGTTCCGTAATTTTAATTACCATAACTCAAAAACTTAGCCGATCAAGGTCAAAATATTTTTTCTTGAAAGTATTTATAAAGCTTTACTTTCATAATTTTTGGACTTACGGTTCAAAAGTTAGAGGCGGGGAGGGAACCCATTTTTTTAAACTTCCGGGGCAATTATTTCCGAAAATATTACAATCACCAGTGACTTACATATTCGTGCCAAATTACAGCTTTCTAGTACTAGCGGTTACTGAGATTATCCTATGACAGACAGACAGACATGGCGAAACTATAAGGGTTCCTAGTTGACTACGGAACCCTAACAAAGTGTTTTTAAACAAATTTGAGCATGTAAAAAATTGGTTTAGGGAAATATTGCAAGCAGAAAATATACTACAGGGTAATAAAACGAATCTAAAAAAACGCTTTTGTAAACAAATTCGTGCGTGAAAAGAATTAGTGTAGGAAAATATACTACAGAGTAATAAAACGAATGTGAAAAATGCGTTTTTGAATAAATGCGATCATAAAAGTGGCTACCATGAAATAGTAAGACAGGGAAATTAAAAAAGTGGGAAAATTTGCGACTATGAACAACGGCGAAAAGAAAATTATCTGCAAGGAATAACTGCGTTTGGGAAACTCATCTAACAAATCGTTTAGAGTGATGTCATATTTTAACAGAAGATTAGATTTTTCCATGTGGTCACCCTTTCCCGCGGGCGTCTCGTGGCGGCGCCGCGCCGGCCCGCCGCTCTCCCGCCGGCCCTCATAATAAACGATATAGCGCAAAAATAGAAGCTCCAGAGCGGATACCGGTGTTCTCGCGTAAATACTGACATTTGCAGCCGTGTCTTTCGTTAGTGTGTAAACGTCGGTCCAACAGTCAATCTGAAACTTCGTGCTTTCAAAATACATTCTTTAAATACGTTAGTAAAACGATTAAATTGCGTTCCGCGTCTCATTTGCGTTGTCAAAACCAACGTTCGGTAAAAACATTTATTCGGAAATAGATATAATTTTTGTTTCGGGAAATAACAGAATTGATAGCTACTGGGATGCGATCATAGATCAGCTATTTTTAAGCTCTCGCACAGTTGTAAACATTTTCACTTCTAAACTCACCATAGAATTCTCCGATGCCGCCTCACTTCGAACACGGGCACTCAATCCGAAACAATAGACGTTTAAAGCTATGTCCGCATGTGTACCGAGGCAACCTCGCCAGCCGCGCGTCATAACAACACTGGCGAGCTGCGCCAGCGTCGAATACCGAATTGAACTCGTTTTCAACTACTGCATTTTTAATACTGGCCGTCTCGCGCGGGACATAACTCGGCACAGCTGCCTCTATTACGGAATCTAGTTAACGTTATCATTACCCGTCACCTTCATGCAGAGTTGTTAATAATGTACGCGGACCCCTATCAACTCGCCGGCTTGCCAACAGCTGTACGTCGTTTGGCTTGTCGATATGTGTGGGTCAGGCTTTATGGACATATTTTTTGCTTGTTTATATATCTACGCTTGTTCAACTTATAGTAGTGTTAAACGTTTTCCCTTTGAGCTATGCTGGATGCCCGTGAAATACCATACGACTTGGGCCTGTGTATGAATGATCAATTTACCAATAGGGATTCGAAAAACGGTTAAGAGATGAGTTTTATTTAGTTAAGGAAATTAATAACATATAGAGGGTGTACCAATAAAAAACTGGCAAAAAATGAAAAAAAAAATCGGGTCGAAATCTAACTTTGGTCCTTTTTTGTTGCTACTGCAATTTCAGTATTCACTATACAAGTCCTTCCGAACCCCTTTCAAATCAATTTTTTCAAGCTCTTTTCTTTTATTTCCCACTGCACGATTTCATGTTCTGCAGAAGTGACCAATATTTTTTGTGAATCTCCACGTTTTTTTAAATATACCCCGCCTTGGTCACAGTAATACTCTGTGAAGGGAATTAATATCACATATGTGAATTTTATGTGAATTGTCTATGGGTCTTTCAATTAATTTATGCTTTACAAATCTTAGTCTCTTTGGCATAGTTATATGAAGCGAAATCAGCGCCAAAAACGAATAAGGAATTAAGGATGTTATGCATCATCATCATCATCATCATCATATCAGCCGGAAGACGTCCACTGCTGAACATAGGCCTCCCCCAAAGATTGCCACAATGACCGGTCCTGCGCCACCCGCATCCAGCGGACTCCTGCGACCTTCACCAGGTCATCGGTCCACCTTGTGGGGGGCCTACCCACGCTACGCCTTCCGGTACGTGGCCGCCACTCAAGAACCTTCCCGCCCCAACGGCCATCGGTTCTACGCGCAATGTGCCCCGCCCACTGCCACTTCAGTTTAGCGATTCGGAGAGCTATTTCGGTTACTTTGGTTCTGCTGCGGATGGTCTCATTTTTAATCCGATCACGCAGAGAGACTCCTAGCATAGCCCTCTCCATTGCCCTTTGGGTGACTTTGAGCCTTCTTATGAGACCCATTGTAAGCGGCCACGTTTCAGTACCGTATGTCATCACTGGCAACACACACTGATTAAAGACTTTCGTCTTCAAACACTGCGGAATATTGGACGAAAATATGTGTCGTAGCTTCCCGAACGCTGCCCAACCGAGTCGGATTCGACGATTGACCTCTTTCTCGAAGTTGGACCTACCTAACTGAATAGTTCGTCTACAACTTCGAGTGTAAAGTCTCCGATTATTACGGGATGTTATGCATAAGTCAAGGATATCTTAAGGAATCCGGGAAAAATGACCAGATATATTGACGACAGCCCCATAATTTAGAAAACTGTATAACAAAAAAAGAAAAAAAATGTTTGGAATAGATAGTTTGGATGAGGTTTCGAAGAAGCTGTACTGTGAGTGCCGGAAATGCAGTAGTGATACAAAAGTATTACAGTCAGCTAAGTTAAGACTATTAGAATTCCCTAGAGAATTTCACTTTTCTATTACTCCCGCGATGCAAGCAATGGCGCGCTTAGAAAGCAAGTGTGATGAAAAATATACTAGAATGACCCGCTAAAATTATTGGTCCCAGTATCAGTAAATTTATTGTTTTCATAATTAACTACAAGACAAGGATAAGGGTGTATGGAAATAAAACCGGCCAAGAGCATGTCGGGCCAAGTCCAGTGAAGAGTTCTGTAGTTATTTAAAAAAGGCGACGCGATAATGTTCGTAATAGTTTTGATTTAAAGTATTCTTTAAATATAAGAAAAAATACCGAAGTCTTCCAACGCCGGAGGTCCGGGAACCCACGTCCTCGGTTTTCGGCCACTCCAGCTACTGTTTTTTTTTATTATGGCAATTGTCTTTGAGACATTTCTGCCAGCTTTGCGTCAATATAAATTAGGAACGATACTGGTACAGCTAGTGTTACTGCTTAAAAAATACAAACCGAAAAAAAACAATTAGAGTTGTTCCACAAAAAGAAATTAAGTATTCTATTAAATATATTCTTCCCATGTACCATTCAAGTACACATATTTGACACACAACTGAGATCAGAAAAAGCAATCGAACAAGTTTACACAATGCCTGTTTTACTACAAATGGAGCCTATCCGATATCCCCCGAGGCATGCATTTATCTACCCAATAAAACTCGGATGAAACACTCGATGACGGCCAATATGATCCCGGCTTCCAGAAGGGTCCTTACGCGTCACATCAACTATTTTGCTTTATTACGCCATGTTGTAAGCTTTATAGACCCATTTGATGTAATAGGATTTGTTCTGCGCAAATTCGTCCAGATTTCACTTTTATATTTATGTGATTTTATGAGTTCGGTTTACATTGTCGCTCATTTGCAGTCGACTGTTTATACATATACACGAGCAATATCCATTTATCTATGCGAGTTCCAATGACTACATATATCAGATCTCGAATTTTTTTAAAAATAAATAAGCAAGATAAGGAATATTGACATACCTTATTGTTATTATGAAACAACGCTCCTGAAAAATAAGCTCCTTAAAATGAATATATGTATATTAAAAATATATACATGCAAAATTGTTGAAGAAATAATGAATAATTTTCAATAAAAATATATTTCATACTACGATTGTTCGCCTGATTTATAATGAATAATGATAAATAAAACAAAGTATATAATATATAGGTAATGCGATTAAAACCGAGTATTGAAAGAGATGTAGGATTGTTTTCTCTTTTTAATCAATTTCTTTCAAGTATGTAAATATAAGTTCTGTATCACCGAAGCAATTTATTTCAAAGTCAATAAATTCAACGGACATTTAAGTGCAATCTCGGCGGCGAACCTAGCTCGAAATAGCCGAATTATCGATTCACGAAATAGTCGGTTTGCGAAACAACGCTGATGATTCGGCGTGGGGGCTGAAGTGACATTTTTCAAATTGGTTATCGCTATTTTTAGCCCACTTTAGAAAAGGAGGAGGCTTTCAATTCGGCTTTTGTAATTTGTTACTTAATATCTCTGAGAAACGTGAGCCGATTAAAAAAAAATATCGAGCGGGTATAACACTGATATGGTCCTGTTGTCGTCACCACCAAGTCGGTGATGGGATATTGGAGAAATCGGTTTTTTCATTGGTTAATTTGTTGATTATTTTTGTAATGTGTGTTGTTGCAGATGTTTTCATTTATTTTGATTATATACAGAATTCTGATAAAAATCGTTGTCTGCCATGGGTGGTCCAAGAATTACGAACTCACAATAAAGTTTTATTAACCGACTTCAAAAAAGGAGGAGGTTTACGAATCGACGAAATCTTTTTTTTAAATGAATGACGCGTGGGTTGATTTGGAAAATTCTTCTTTTGTTTGAAAGAGAACCTTCTAGTTGGTCCCATTGTCATCGGGTCCAGATCTGATGATGGAATCTTGGAGAACTCGATGGAAGTCTGCAAATCTTGTAGGCATACATGACATTTTTCATTTAATGAATACCCTGCAAAATATTAATACAACGTAATATTATTCGGTATTTTATTATTTGGCTTGGCACCGACTTCAAATAGATCAGTAGGGTACCTAGCAATAATATGTATTTTATTTCAATGAATAGGGTAAAAGGATTAAAGATTTGGGTAGGAAATCATAAGCCGTATGAACCAAAATATTTTTTTTACTTTTTAGTACGAGCGGATTTGTGAAGAAAGTTTTATTTTAAAAATATTTTATTTTAAATTACTTAGTTAATAGTGTAAAGGAAACAAGACTACATAAGGAAACTAATTAATATATGTATAAAATAACTATTTAATAAATCAATGTTATTTTAGGACAAAAATTAATCGCTGCTATGAATCTGCATAATGTATTTCTAATAAATTTTTCTCTTTCATACTATGAGGTAACGCCGGGAGTTTAACGTTAACCCACTTTACGAGTATGTCCCTCTCGGTCGCACCAATAGACAAGTATGAGCGGGCGGAATGGACAGAAAAGCAAGTGTAAGGCCTGAATGCTGAGGGCTAAGTGTCAAGCGGCGCGTGCGGCGGAACGTCGAGCGTTTAAGGTATTTGGAAGGCGTGCAGTCCCGGCTGCTGCAAACGTATACCTTTGCCCTGTTTAACATGGACACAACGCTGCACGCCCCGCTGCCCGCTCAGCTCGAGCATCCACTTAGTCTCAGTAGGCTTATGAAGTTATGATGATATCGCGTCTAATCGTTTGTCGGTATTGCCGTCAGTTTCTACCAAGATGCAAGTGCGAAAGTGACGCGTAGCACGATAAATGGATAAAGCGAGATGGTCACGTGTTTATCGTGCTACTATAAAAAGTCACCGCACTTGCAAACTTGTTAGAACCTGACGGCAACAAACGAGAAAAAATTATACACGGGACCATCTACTACGCTTTTGAGTTTGCTAGTGAGCAAACTCAAAAGCGTAGCAAGCTTATGATGGTCCCGTCCCGTGGTAGTAAGTGTGCTAACTCATTCATAAACGTCTCCTAACTTAGCAAGCCGCTAAGTATTGGTTGTCCCTTTCGGTGCTATAGAGCACACAAATTAATGCCCTCATCTGTACTTGAACCTAGAACCAGGGACCGGAACCGGTATTTTACAAAAACGTCGAAATAGCCAAATATTTTTAAATGTTTTATATTCTTTATATACTGCTTAATATTTTATGTTATTTACAATGTCATATTTTTGAATTACTCCATTAACTTACAATTTATTTACCGAAGAACGAAAAAAAAACGAAAAAAGAACCGTTCTTTTTGTATGGAGAAAATAACGGTTCCGGTCCCTGCCTAGAATCTTCAGTTTTGTAGGAGCCTCCAGTCCTCCAGGCTCATTACCGATTAGGGTGTGCTCCCGGTTCTGCCTTTCTATACAAATACAGTCCCGGAACCGGGAATTCCCGGTTCTCGCCATACAAATTCAGAACCGGGAGCACACCCTACTACCGACTGAGCTACGGAGGTTTAAATTATGACCAGAGATCGGACAAATGTGCGTCATTGTTCGCAATAATGTGGACATTCCAAAGTTGATTGAATAATTATTCATTTAATAATTTTCAGAAAATTACCCTTTGACACCGGTAATAAACAAAAAAAAATGCCGTGTGGTGACGGCAGTAAGAATACATTTGTCACCACCCCAACTCCTCCTGCGGGTGTCGTAAGAGTCGACTAAGGGATTGAAGTGTCACTTACCAGTAATGATTTAATAAAGATTGATGATGGGCAGCAGCGTCATCATAGTGGACACATTACTGCGATCGCCAATCCGCTTGCCCAGCATGGCGATTATGGGCATTTACCTCCTAATGCGTCTATACGCATAGTTAACAGGAGAGACCCACGTCCAGCAGTGGACTAACATAGGCTGATGATGATGATGATGAACTATGAAAACCTTTGTAAATAATCATCTTAAAGCTTACACATAAAATATCAAAAAAATATTCGTTTATTTATTCATTCAATCAAATTTGGTGTCATGTCTACATTATTGCGAACGATGACGCAAATTTGTCCGATCCCTGATTAAGGGTAAAGTAACTCGAAATCACTTCTATCCCGGCAAGTGGCTCAGACAAACCGGGCAACCCGCGAAGTGCCCGCTCACAAACTATCATTTCAATGAGACCGGCTGAATCCTTACAATGACAACTCACTCAAACGCAAAGCGAACTATTTCCATAAGAAAGGCATTGCGAAAGTTTTTCAATTTTCAAGTGACGCAGGTATGATGGCGAACTTGCTCGGCGTGTTTCACCACCGCCTGGAAACAATGCATTTCTGGACTATTTCCATTACACTATCATTTTAACATTTGTTTTGTTTGCACAATTCTGCTGCATAAATGAACTATCTTTTCTAATGTACTAAATAATCTTTTGTTGTTATATGTAGATACTAGCGACCCGCCCCGGCTGCACACGGGTACTATACCTACATAAAAACCTTCCTCTTGAATTACTCTACCTATTAAAAAAAATCTCATCAAAATCCGTTGCGTAGTTTTAAAGATTTAAGTGTACAAAGGGACATAGGGACAGAAAAAGTGATTTTATTTTATATTATGTAGTGATAGTGAGTGATGAATTGATGTTACAGGGTGAAACATGAGTCGTCAACAGTAATACCTACGTTTTTCTAACTCTATAAACAACTGACAATTGAATGCTTTGTATTTTTGTATTTATGGAGAATTCTCGCACTTTCCATAATATTTCTAAGGTAACTGTCATAGCCGTCACGTTCCCGACAAAGTAGACTTTTTCGTAGAATGCACCTTATACAGGGTAAAACATGAGTCATGAACAGTAACACGTTTTTATAACTCTATAAACAACTATTGATTTTTCTTAGATATACGCGAAGAACGGCGTCACGTCCCGACATTCTCGTGGAATTCACCATTGTAATTTATTTTCACAGAAATTACCCATATTCATTGGGGAGGTTTAATTAGTTTAATTACCAATAGATTATCCTAAACCATGAAAACAATAAAATTGTGCTAGACTCTAGCCAGATATTACGGAAGATTTTATTTAATTAAAAATTCTGTTTTGTAGGTACATTTACATAGGATTTATAAGAACAGTAGGCTTAGCACAGGATCAGTGTGACAATATGTCGTCGCGAGGTAGACTATCCATTCCTTTTTTACTCATCTTCTTCTTCTTCTGGTTCACTCATATAGTTGGTAAAAGATGGAAAATCTATCTCGCGGCGACATACTGACATACCAATCATGTGCTAAGCGTACAGGCTTATACAGGGTGAAATCAAATTGGTAATACAAAATAATATTTTCTGGATCTATTCGTGATTACGATCAACTTTTACTATGGGACTTATATCGAATTTGGAAAAAAAAATGTGTAAATTCTGGTATCGAGTTCATTAATATGTATACAAATTTGTAAGGAATCATTATGGAGAAATGGATATTAATGAATTATAGCAAAAGTTGGTTTCATAATTTGTATGGAGATGAAGATTTTGATTGAAGTGATGTTTTCGAAGATGGTCCCATGGTAAAAGTTGGCTGTAGTGATGAGTAGATTCAGAAAATATTATTTTGTATCACCAATTTGATTTCACCCAGTACATCTATGGAAATGTATAAAAAATTGTAATGTATGATACGTTTAGAAGCCATGTCTTTATTTAGAAAAATCCATTATTCCTATCCCAGAACGAGTTAAGATTTTAAATTGATAAGCGAGCGTGTGCAGGGCCGGGCATGGACGGCATTATGCAACATCACGCCGGGATCACGGGATTGTATCCGGGAACGGAATCGGCGCCCTGCCGGAATTAACGAGACCGTACTCCGCCCGGATCATAGACACAAACATGTTTATTGCGCATTTATGCTTCACTCATTGTTTGGTGCATAAATTCTGGCAAACCAACTAGTTGGTAAAAATATCGGTAAAATTTTAAAACTTAGTCATGTTTATTTCTTTTAATTTCCCGCCTTTTCCTTGCCAAAGATCATTATACTTTTTTTTCAACGATACTTCTTGTTAGTGGTCTATGTCTATATTACCTACTAGAGAAAGATTGAACACTTACACAAAATACACAAACCTTTAAAGATTGATTAAAAAAAAACTAAATAAACCTTTATTAGAGATGTGCACGGCTGTCTATGTATTTAAGTAGGTATCTATATGTATCTATCTATTAAATATAATAATTTGGTAGCCACATCACGAGCTTTAATTGAGCTTACCGTGGGAATACGTCAATTTGTGTTAGATGTCCCAAGATATTTATTTATTTATTTTATAAGCTTAGTTTGGGATTAGGTTGATTTGTGTAAGATTGTCTCATGAAATTTATTTAATTTAGTAGTGTCTTCATTTTGTGATCCCATTACTCCCATTGAACACATAGATTTTATTTAATATGCTAATGCAAATAAATACAAATACAAATAATTTATTCGTGGCAAATATAACAAGCATGACAGGACAAAACAAAACAGACAAATTCAGCATTTAATATTATATGTACCACGAAATGGATATACCAGCATAATGCAACGCTTAATTGCTTATACGCTTCGGAATACATGTCTTTTTAGTTATACTAAATAGTAGTTTGGTTTATTGGTTCGCTGAAATGCCGTTGTAAACAAATTTAATACCTCAATAAATAAAAAATAAAATAAAATATTTGTTTCACTTGAACCTTATAATATCGATAACAAGTCTGAAATCCACAGCGTAGGCTTTGTCAAGTGGGAACTAAAAATTAAGCAGCACAAAACAAACAATAAAGCAATCCGCAACAAGCTTCGTCATAATCCCAAAATAAAATATGTACTTACAAAAAAAATATTATTATTATTATGTTGTAGGTATTCCAATCGTCAGCAGAATCAAAACAAAGTAAACAAATCTAAAAAAATGCATTATTACAATATACCTAGGTAGAAGAAGAAGAACAACGTAAAAATATATCTGCGAACGTGTTTCACAATATTTGTCAAATGCTATGGAAAGTCAGCCATATTTGTTTACGTTTTTTATTATTTTTCAACACACTTGCTCGTAACGTAGGTATTATTGAACCGCTCATTTAGGCTCATAATCCAAGATATTAAACACGCGTGCTTTTTCATTACGTTATTGTTTTAGTGCGGTAATAAAATAACCCGACCAAGTACGTTTGCAAACATTTGCAAATATTAATGTCATGTAGATGAAGCATTCGAATTTAGTCAGGTTATATTTATTTTTTAAATTGACGAAAGAGTTGACATGTGGCAGAAATATCGGAATCCAGAATATTATTTCAAAATACTATAAATTTTTGTAAATAAATAAATAAAATATTTAAATTGTGCATCCAAATTATCATGTAATTATATTAAATGTAAAGTTATCGTATTTTTATTTTATGATAAACGTTAATGATTCGCAGTTTTTTTTTTAATATTGGCTGTTTGTCGATAGGATTGCTGCCTCACAAATTTGCGCGCGTTTAAAAATTCCTTAGGTAGGTATGCGCGCGCCGTTTTAAAGTTACCATTTGTAATTTTGTATTTATTTTGTTCTTCGGAGTGGAGTGAATTTCAATTTAATGTTTGTTGCGTTTATTTTGTTGTGTTCATGGTTGTGTTTACTGTTATTACTTTTATGTGAATTATGAACTTCAAGTAATGAACAAGAATAAAATAAAACGGTTAAACGTAACTTTGGGATAGTACCTAAGTAAGTAGTAATTACCTAGCAACAAAGGTTAGTAAAAGTGTTACTAAAAGTCGGTTATTCCTCGCAAATGTGTTGAAAAACGTCGTATGAAACTCGTGTGCATTGATCATTATACTCTCTGCTAGGTATCTTATGCGCGCTCGCTTGCAGCTCGCGCGCACAATACCGCCTCGAGTATAATGATCAACTTAGCACACTTGTATCATAATGTACTATTATTGACGATTGGTATAGTACTTTGGCCAACCCGCTATAACCTAACTGTGGCATTGATATAAAATTACGGCAAGAAAAAATTTTTACACATTTTTATAATTCTTACATCTCTATAAATTCGGATTCCAACAGGTTAGCAAAAAAAACAAACACGAATTGTAAAGGCTCCAGGCATGATACCAAGTGCGCGTATTTTTAGGACAGCAAAATGCAAACGCGATAGCTGGTGTAAATCCGCATGAAATATTGATACAGTTTCGTGTAAACGTGTAACAAATGCGGTAATTTAAGCCACCTGCCGGCGGCCGCGACTCGCGATGCTCCGCTATGCACCACTTTTGAACTTACCTTATGTTACTATTACGTGCTGTTATTATTTTTTGATAGAGATTTATGTTGCACTATCGAGTCGATGGCGGCGTCATGTGACTTGATAGCTGAAGGAATTTGTATGTATACCAATTGTTAATAGAATATAAAAACAATGCACACAAACCTAACAACTTGCATTATTCCATAATCACACACTTTTAGAACGCAATCTTGGTTTTATTAAGAACTTAAAATCTTAAACCTTGAGTTCACATACATTTTTGAGCGGTATTTTTATTTTGTTGTACTTTTTTTAAATTTTCCAAATTTCTACTCAGAATCGCGAGCTCTTTCGATCCTCATTAACAGAAAAAAGTGTCCCAAGATTCCATAATTTTTTTTGTCTTCCACTGAGTTACGGTCGAAGAAAGTGTATGAAAAATAGTAACTCAATGGATTTTTTTTCTTGGGACACTTTTTTATTTCTATCAGAATCGAAAGAGCTCGTGATTCTGAGCAGAAAAAATGTAAAAAAGTCTAAATTTGGAAAATTTTAAAAACCGACAACAAAATAAAAATTATTGATATTTATTAATATTAACGTAAAAATATATCTACGAACGTATTTCATGATACGTGTCAAAGAAGTCAAAATTGCTGTGGAAAGACTATATTTAATTGCTTTTTTTTAGATTCTTCCATATTTATTTCATTTCTTTAGGTGCAAATATCTGAATAGCAGGCCTAGCTTAGATGCCATTTTGCAATCGTATACGATAAGCGATTAAGTCACTTGACATAATTACGTATGGAAATGGTCACGTGACTTTTCGTACGAATCTGTCATTCTCATACATTTGTTACTTATCGTTTATCGTATACGATTGCAAAATGGCATCTTGTCTAGGCCTGCAGGCCTCTATTGCCATAGCGTTGGTCATGTTCAGATATTTTTGAGCACCGTGACCGCTCTAAATTAAAATAAATATTAATTCTGAAATAAGCAACGATTTTGGGACAGACTGGAACTAAGCAATTTGCACTATTTTGTGCATTTCGCAAATAGTATCTGCAGATTTATTCACAGACAAGCCGAAGTCCTTTCTAATAGAAAAATAGTACTATACTACAGAAGAATGTATGCAGGATAATCTATAAAGGAAATTTAGATTAAGGTGGTCTGATCTTATAGACTTTAAAATAGCACCGTATATCAACCGCCAAAAGAAATCGCTCGAGTCCCTCTAATAGAATTATTTGCTCTGGCGCCCTCGTTTAGCGCAGTATCGATACAAGGGTCATCGTGTCTATTTGCCCCTCGTATTTACAAAAACATTTACACTGCCCCCCCATTCACACGTATTGGTTTAGGCCAGATGTGTAAAGATAGCTACTTACGACTATTAAGCCTTGGAGAGCAAATAGTTATAGATGTACGATGTTTTATTCTCTACCGTAGTCTTTAGGATTTCTTTGTCACTATGGGCGTCATGTAGCCTCCAGTTGGATATAATATCAGTGCATGCTGGCCAAGGATCGGACAGGCACCCGTCATTATGAAAACATAACCCTGTTCCGTACAATTATTGGACACAGTGTATCTGCGCTGTAACTGGGCACATTGCTAGGTTCCGGCAGAATACCAGCGCCGCAGCAGCAATGCTGTAGCAAAATGCTGAGTCGGCGCCTTTTTGTTACGATGTCGTGACAATAAATTAGTTAGTAATTAGTTAAGTTCACATATTGTCATGGCATGTTTCAATAAAGTCTGCATCTATCTATCTATTTGTCAGCATCCGTAGCCTAGTTGGTAGTGACCCTGCCTACGAAGCTGGAGGTTCCGGGTTCGAATCCCGGCGAGGGCATTATTTGTGTATTTATTTATCACAAATATTTTTTTTCCTTGGTCATGGCTGTCTATGTATTTAAGTATCTATGTGTATCTATCTATTATATATATCGTCGCCTGGTACCCACATCACAAGCCTTAATTGAGCTTACCGTGGGACTAGGTTGATTTGTGTAAGTTGTCCCAAGATATTTATTTATTTTATTTAGTTATTTATTTATCTATCTCTAATAGAGCCTACCTTATCTTATGATGTTAACAAATATTATTTCTTAAGATTTTTTATTATTATTGATATAGGTATGCGATGATTGCGATGTAATCCGTTTGAACAGTTTCATTCCATGAATAACTATCGCGGTAACAGAAAAAGATATTATACGCTCAATAGATCAAAATTCAATATCAAAAATTCTAAATCGTTTTTTGGTCACAACTATGGTGTGTACAAGTAAAAAAAAGTTTGGGATTTTCTAAATAGATGCTTTGTGTCAATGTTATTAAAAAATATCTTATTAAATAAAATATATTAATATCATAAAGATAATGAAGTCTCTACTGTACGGAACAGGGTTATGTTTTCAAAATGACGGGCGTTTGTCCGATCCTTGGTGCTGGCGCAAGGGTAGTCTTTTTTCATCCCAACCGGTTTCATCTCAACGGGTCCAGCGGGTTGCGCGACGAGCATCAGTACGTGCCGCGCTAGCGAGGCGCGAACGCGGGCTCAGTGCTCGATAATGGACACTTAGGTTCTCCGAAACGTGTTGCGTGCAGGGACTAAATACATGTGAGTTTAATCATTTATCTATAACTCTATTTAATTCAAAAATATTGCCCGGGGTTTTTTTTGAGATTTATTGGTATTTTGTCAGCTATCCACTTACAAAAAGCCAAAAAAAGCATCGGTGTTACGTTATACAGAGATCGGAAAAATGTGCGTCATTGTTCGCAATAATATGGACATGATTCCTAAGTTGATTGAATAATTAATTATTTAATCATTTTCAGAAAATTACATATTTGACACCGGTAACTATGAAAACCTTTTTAAGTAGTCACCTTAAAGCTTCGAAATCAAATTTCAAGAAATTATTCGTTTGATTAATCATTTAATCAATTTTGTAATCATGTCCATATTATTGCAAACAATGACGCACATTTGTCCGATCCCTGGTTATAACACCTGGTACGTCGTAGGGTAAAATAGGTTAAGAAAAGCATACTCACTATTTAAGTCCGCAAATATCTGCTTTTGCGGATTTCGTAGTTAGCAGTAGCCGAATTTCTCAGGGTTTAGAAAATGTTTATAATTAGCCTCGATCCCCTCGCCACTCACGCCTCTGTAATTTATTAGCCTTAAACTTGGAAATATTTCTTATCCACTTATTCAATTGACTTACTCGAAATTGCTTGAATTGTTGTTATCATTAATTTACTTGAGCGCTGCTATTAAAAACCGGTATCGAGTATTTTGTCGGATTTAATAGGTAAGATGTCGTTGGGTGCGGGCGGTACAAGTTTTCACAGTACACGATATGAAATGTCGGATAGAATGAAGGGGAAGTGAAATAAATACAATGGTCATCTTTTGATATTTATATAAGCATGTATCATCCTTAAATAAGTAATTTATTAAAAAAAAACAATGAAAAATACATCACAGTAAAATATACCTTAAACATAAGTAAAAATGCGGGTGGCACAGGACCGGTCATTGTGGCAATCTTTGGGGGAGTCCTATGGGGAGTCAAGCTCTTGTCGGCGTAACTGATGAATGTAGTTTTCTCCATCAAACTCTGTCCAAAGCCACCTCTTTGACTTCCTTGTACGACACAACGTCTAGTTTCTCTTTTATTTGTTTTATGTAACTTCTTCCTACCAGAAGCCACCAGAGGGGTCCACAGGTGGTGGATAGTGGAATGGCCATCAGATATGATGGTTAGCTCTGAATATGTTGACTAAGGAGTCCCCAACCACACGCTGACAGAGGTTAACAGGATGTAGTGGCACGTTTTGTAGGAAGAACGTACTTAGAAAAAGCTACAAAATCTTATGATGACTCTGTGACGTGGCGAAGAAATGCCACCTCTAAATAGACATTCCTCTGATACTGGGCATCAGCTGTATCAGTACTGGACAAGAGGTCGAAGAAGAGAAAGACACATACAGAGTAGAAAATGAGTAAGCCGACAAACTTTGAAGCTGTATTCCTGGCCACATTTTGACACTATAATGTCATGTGATCTTTTCTGGATTCAGCTTATTTTCAGAGATAACAATATGTATTTCAAATACTTTTTTTCATTATAGTATAACTCACTGTTAAGTGCCTGTGTGATTAAAATGTTAACACTATGTTTTTTTATTTACATTCCCATTGACTGACTCGCTTTTTCGCGAGTTTTCCTTTAATTTTTTTACGTATTTCGTGAGTCCAAAAATATGAAAAAAAAAAACATTAAAATTAAGCTAATTTCGAACATAATCGGGCCAGCCGTTTTTTAATAACTACGGAACCCTAAACTGAGCATGGTCCGACATGCTCATGGCTGGTTTTTTTCAGTGTATTCATCATTATCACTTCCGATCAGACAGCCACGAATTTGTTCACGATGCCGGATCCTACATCCGATATCGGAACGGACAATGTGAAAGAGCTAAGGCAATCATCTAATGAATGCTTCCGGCAGATAAGCTTCGATTAAATGGTCTCTTTATTGCCGAAGGAAAGGCGCGTCCCTTTATGTGCACATTGAGATACCCGATACACGAGCCCGGCTACCACTACGATTCTTAACTGATATCGTGGCTTTCGGATGAGATTGCTTGCTATACGTAAATATTATTTTTAGCTTAGACTAGCGTAGCAGTGGCCGTGTGGTGACTGCAGTAAGAATAACAACCAATCTTTTATTCAAATGACATACAATAATTTAAATAATAAGTTCTAGAAAAAGTGTTAATCAATGTGGGAAAGGACGGCACCATCGTCGAAGCCAAGCCATCTGGCAGCGGGCTTGTAGCGGTGGCGAGTGCCTGGCAGTAAGAATACATTTGTGACCACCCCATCTCCTCCTGCGGGTGTCGTAAGAGTTGACTAAGGGAGAGAAGTGTCGCCATTATTTGATAAGATATTGAAGATGGGCAGCAGCGTCATCATAGTGGATATATTACCTACTGCTATCGCCAATCCGCTTGCCCTGTGTAGCGATTACGAGCATTTACTTCCTAATGCGTCTATAAGTATAGTTAATAGGAGAGGCCTGTCCAGCAGTGGACTACCATAGGCTGATGATGTAGACTAGCAGACCACTTATGATGGCCCCGTTTTATCCAATTATCATGCTACGCGTCACTTTCGTACTTGTATACTTGTTAGAACGTGACGGCAATGCCGACAAACGATTACACGCGGTACCATCATAAGCCTATTGATATGTTTTGTGAAACATTAAAATTGACTTTGACTGTTAAGTAACATGATTTTTTTACTTTTAAGTCACTTCGCCCGGCCGTCTATGTCTTCGGCCGCCAACCCCCTTTCATCCCGGCCTCTGTATTAACACTTTTATTCCGAACGAGTGCTACGCACTACGCTGGTAGCCGGTCCCGTGATTTTTCCGCTTTGTACCGAAAATGGACCTTCCACAGAGAACTCCCCTCGGGAGTTCCCAGCGCTCAATGTGTTAATGCACTCATTCAGTAAATAATAAAATAAATATTAAATTTTTATCCCTAGCCACTGACATGCTTTATGTAACTGAGCTCAATTTTTTTATTTTACATAACATAACAGTAGAGTCTATGGCAATAATCAAATCATGTGAGTAGCTCACGGATGTCCATCACACAGAATGTTATTTTTGAAATAAACCAAATACTTTCCTATCCTACTAATATTCTAAACATTAAAGTTTGTAAGTATGAGTGAATATTTGTTACTCTTTCACTTAAAAACTATTGATGGCATTTTAAAAAAACTTTTAATTAATATACCTAGTTTAATACATCAGAAATCAGGAATGCTCGACATGTTTCGCTCCGTAGATGAGGAGCTTCTTCCAGAGCCAATCGCACTGGCTTCGTAAGCCATGGCGCCTCATGTTCAGCATTTTTCGACTTAATACGTGAGTAAGTAACCCGCGTGAAATATAATTTTAGTGCGAATGAGTCTCACGAGAGTTTTGTGTTTAGAAAAAAGGAAAAAACAAAGGCTACAATTTAAAAACATATTGCACAGGCCATGTCGCAGGCACCAGCTAGTATCAAATTATTTGGTTTGCTTGGTTGAATAATGTCAAAGTCAAAGTCAAATAATTCTTTATTCAAATTGGAATAGCAACAAACTCTTTTGAATCGTCTAGATATGAAAACTACTTCCGGTTCGAACCCTACGCCGCTGACCCAAGAAGAACCGGTAAGAAACTTGGCGGGAATTATTTTTTCAAACAATGATGGTACATCTTACAACTAACATGCATTAAAAAAAAACATAAAATTGATTTTAAACAAATTGAAATATAATAATAATAACAAGAGATGTAAAGTCTCTAAAAGTCACAACATTTATAAGTAATAATTTATAGAGAAGTAAGGTTTCTCTCCGAATAGGTATATAATAATAACATTATATAATGCACGTTTGGAGATGTATAAGGTCTCCAAGCGTAAATTATCGTAATTGAATGTCATGACTTTAACAAACTAATAATTAAATCCTAAATTACTCCCACGGTGTTTTATCATTCATGTAGTCTTGTGTACTATAATAAGCTTTAGATATAAGTTTACGCTTTACAAAATTCTTAAATTTGTTGACTGAAAATTCAGTAACATTTACTGGAAGTTTATTATAAAATCTTACACAATTACCCATGAATGATTTCCTAATTTTATGGAGCCGAGTGGCGGGTACTACTACGAATGTATCAATTTGTGAGCAAAAATCGCTTACGCAAGAATGATGCAACGTGTAATTAGGGGCCGCGCACACGACGTAACCTGGTGCCTACACACTGTATTTACCCCAAATTGATGTTAAATCGCTTTCTGTTTGCGCATCCAATCCCGAAGTAATTTCATGTTACAAACAATTTGATGGAACCATTGTCTTTTTAAATTCCTGGGGAGCCCTTTAAATGCTATTCTTGAATAGACAGCTAATCAATAAGACATAATCAAAAAGGTAATGTTGAGTAAACATTTTAGGTTGAATGCAAAATTGTACATATTCAGTTAAGGGACCTGATGTAATATAAATTCTGATGTATCGACATCACTGGTGCTTATGTGAAATTTTCCACCGATAGCCACGACCAAGGAACAAATATTTGTGATACATAAATACACAAATAATGTCCTTGCCGGGATTTGAAGCCGGAACCTGCAGCTTCGTAGGCATGGTCATCACATCACTAACTAGGCTACGGAGGCTGACAATAAGTATATAGTTTGTATGATCTACTTTCTATTATACAATTAAAACGATCGTGGTTTCGTTTTAATTTAGCCCTTAATGACCTACGTAGGTAGGTACATTATTTTTGAAAACCACCATTTTAATCAGATTTTTTTAAATTGGTGTTAAATTAATATAGGAATTTTATTTCAATGGTGTCATGTTTTTCTGTGTTGTGAAACCTATGAAATAATAAGAACGATGGATTTTATTGTCGGCTCCTAATATTTACAAATATTTAAGTGAATGGAGCAAATATCTTTAAAACTCAGTCCATCCTAGAGGAATAAAGCTTAGAGAGCATGTCACAACCGAGCCGACGTGACCTAAACCGATGGGTTAAAATTAGCAACAGAATTGTAGTGTGCTCGTATTTCTACATTTTCACTTATTTTACTTTTCAGTTCCATTTTTGAGATTAATATTTTAGTAGACTAAAATGGGGTGAGTATCGACTAAATTCCAAAGTTAGAGAAAAACAAATAGATACTGTTTTGGTATTATTCTTAATTAAATTAAAGCTTAAATAGTGACAGAACAACGTGGACCTAGGCATTATTAAAAAAAAGTTGCTGATTATTATAATATGACATGAAAATCCATTAGAGAATCGCTTAGCGATGTTATATTGAAATTCCATGTGCATAAAAATAGGTATCCTTTTTTTTATATCGCTGTTAGTCATGACCAAACAAATTGTAGAAGTAAAAAAATCGCCATGTGTCGAAAACTTCATTCAAGCTTCATGGTTGAACATGACAGAACTTTCCCTTTTTAAGTAAAGTCTATTCATTCTTACTTATCTTATTTAGTAAACAATTTTCTAGCCTCAAGATTTTTTGCCGCAAACAGCTGTAAGTAAACTTACTTATAATAAAGCATATAGTTACATGTGAGGTGACTTAAATATTGCCACCGGGCTCCTGATTTCGGCAAAATAAATCGTATCATAATAAACTATTTTTAGATGTTAGAAACTTGTTTACTAGTTAAGACACGAAAATATGAATCGGCTGTATATATACAGTTATCATCATTAGCTCTACTAAACCAGCGAAAAGAGAGTTGTAAAGATCAAACACATTCCCGCAGTACCCAAGTATAAGAGGCTTCGAAGTGCCAGTGTGGGGGAAGCCATTCATAATATTGTAATAACGGCGCCAAGCAGCAGTTATTCCGTGCTTAAACGTTTTACTGCGGTCATTATCTACCGCTGAAAGGATATGCAGGCGATAAATTGCGAGTGCCTACACACGCTCTTACAACGATATGTCATCTTGCTTGGGTGTGGTGCAGCCCTAAGGTGTCTTTAAAGAACATCTAAACATGCAGGTGTGCTGCAGTATTTAGGTATTGTAGGTATCTAAAATTATTTCAGCAGAATGTTAACTAAACATTTACATAAGATGAGAGAACAAATTAATTAGTAAAACATTGAAAATAGGAAAATTTAATACAATTAATGCATTTTTTTTAAAACGATATTGCACCTGAAAAGTTCCTTAACGGTTCATTATCTGATACATCATTAGCTGGTACTTTAAACTTGCCCTATAACTAGTTTAAGATTACTCACGAAACTTGCAACGACTACGCATATCTCGTGTCACAAGGAGCGCAGTCGGCGCACTTCCCCTCTCAGCGCGGCGACTCCGAGTAATTAGCGAGGCTTTCCTTCCGTGCGCCGTGCTTGACACATTCCTACGTATTTACGATATTCAAGCCTACTGCACATAGTCCACATATGTAATTAATTTAAATGACAATTATTTCTAAATAATAATATTATGCCCGCACTGTAAGTCATACATATTTAGCTGATAATGTCTGTATTTGTAGGAAACTAAAGTTAGATAAATAAATATTACTCGAATCGATCTCAAAACAGATAAGGCTTGTATATGTACCATCGTACATGGACAATTTACTAGCTTTCTGCCTACGAATCCGTCCAGGTATAATAAAGTTTTGATTGAGAATTCGACCTTCTATTAAATGTGATTTAAATAAAGTTCCAATTATTTCACATTTTGCAATGACTTGTAGGTACGCATATAGTGTCACAAGGATCGCAGTACCGCACTTCCCCTCGCAGCGTGGCAGCTCCGATTCGGCGCTCCGAGTAATTAGCGAGGCCTTCCTTCTGCGCGCGGGGCGTGATACATCCACATTACTACGGTATTTACGATGTTCTAGTTTACGCTATAGACGCCTGATATTAAAAATGCATACAACAACAAAAATACATGATTCCGAAATCCGAATATACACCTTCTCTTTTATTTTAAAGACAAACGGGTGTTAATCGCGTAAACTTACGTTTAATTATATCAGCAGAGTCTGCCTGCGACCACGGGTGTAACGTCATGCCCGAAATGTCAGATTTTTTTTTTTATGTTGGCACAACAAAGTGGCTCCATTCCACCTGATCGTAAGTGAAAAGTAGAGCCCAAATCGCGGCGGCAACGAACAGGAGACAATCAGTAACCTGTTAGTTGCCACCGCCTTGCTGGCCCGCTAGATGCTTCTTCACGCTTCGTTTAAAGGGTCCCAACTTACAGGTATGCGGAAACACATGTGCCGGTAAAGAATTCCACTTTTTAATAGTCCGGCATATGAAGGAATTGCCGAATTTCTTAGTACGTGTGGGAATATTTTCCACGGTGAAGGTGTAACACCGTGGGTATAATTAAACGTAAGTTTACGCGATTAAGACCCGTTTGTCTTTAAAATATGAGTGATAACCTTCTCTTTTATTTATGTCACATATCATCTTCCTGATCTACCTCTGCTTCTGTCGTTTTATGATTGATTTAATTATTAGCATATCATGTCGCAACAAGCGACCCTTCAGCGTTCCTCGTCTACTCGTCGTGTATTTTCTTATAACGTCACTTTCATATTAACGCTATCATCATCATCATCATCAGCCAATTGACGTCCACTGCTGGATATAGGCCTCCCCTAGAGAGTTCCACAAAGATCGGTCGTGAGCTGTCCGCATCCATTGGACACCCGCAACCATTACCAGGTCGTTGCTCCATCTTGTGGGGAGCCTTCCCACGCTGCGCCGTCCAGTGCGTGTGCGTGGTCGCCACTCGAGAACACGCCGACCCCACCGGTCATCGGTCCTCCGGGCAATATGGCCAGCCCACTGCCACTTCAACCTGGCGATTAACGCTATATTATCCGTAAAATCTTACAAAATTCTAGCCTACATACGGATTACATCGGCACGAGAGACACATATGTAGACGCTTCTACGGAGCTTTTGTTGTTGATGCAGTTGCATGTTATTGGCTAAGAGTGCTACGACGTAGCCGTAATGAGAATGAGTGTAACATTGTCGTGAGATTAAGTTGCTAGTAATTTTATTTATTTACTTATATGTCTCACTTTTTGATTACGAATAAATTCAGCAATTATTATGGTTAAGATGCTATTATGTACATGACACTAAACTACTAATTAATAGTGAGTATATCTCCATAACGGCGATGCCCCCGGCGCCAGCAATTATGCCGCGTTCCTTCCGTGCCCTCTGTGCAGTGTGCAGCCGAGCCTGCGGCTTCCGTGTGCATTTCTTGCTTCTACGCATACAGGGTGGAATGTTAAATACTCAGTCATTTTAGCCCTTGCTTCGGTAAATTAGACGAGGTTTCCGGTTTTATGAGTATATTCAGTATTGTATTCTCATGGTAAATTAAAAATGGAAAATCGTGATAACCAGTACATTTACGGCCCTGTTTGCTAATTGCTGTATATAAGAAAATCTAAAGAATATGTTATACAATGTGCTTTTTAATAATACGACTCAACAATAGGATAAAACAATGAACATTTACTTAGGAGGAGCATCGATTTGTAATGAATGACTTCACTATGAGATATAAGAATTATCAACGAACAGTGAGTACCTATGAGTATAATAATATCTCCGTAGCAGCGATGCCCCCGGCGCCAGTAATTATGCCGCGTTCCTTCCGTGCCCTCTGTGAAGTGTGCAGTCGAGCCTGCGGCTTCCTCGTGTGCATTTCTTGCTTCTACGCATACAGGGTGGAATGTTATATACTCAATCATTTTAGCCCTTGCTTCGGTAAATTAGACAAGGTTTCTGGTAAATTTATGAGTATACTCAGTATTGTATTCTCATGGTAAATTAAAAATGGAAACTCGTGTGAACCAGTACAGTTACGGGCTTGTTTGCTAATTGTTGTATATAAGAAAATCTAAAAAATATGTTCTACAATGTTCTTTTTAATAATACGACTATACAATAGAATAAGACAATGAACATTTCCTGAGGAGGAGCATCGCTTTATTTGATACACTCTGTAATTAATTACTTCACTATGAGATATAGGAATTATCAACGAACAGTGAGTATGAGTAAATCTCCGTAGCAGCGATGCCCCCGGCGCCAGTAATTATGCCGCGTTCCTTCCGTGCCCTCTGTGCAGTGTGCAGCCGAGCCTGCGGCTTCCTCGTGTGCATTTCTTGCTTCTACGCATACAGGGTGGAATATTTGGATGGATAGAAAGTGAAATATGTTGTATAATCAACAAATAGATATACTTTAAATAATGGGCACACCTATTATTAATTTATGGTTACGTAATTATATCTGGTTGCCTTGAAAACCATCGCCATAACTAAAGCCCTTTGGTTATCGGCATATGCTGAGTGGCATCCATTTTGATGCTCTGTCCTTAGTTTAAGCTTTAACATAGTTTTCTTTTTGTTTCTATTTTTAGCATCAAATGAACATTTTTTCATTTTCATTTTTCCATTTCATTTAAGACATGAGCTACGGGCCATGGCAAAGATGTTCACAATTTTCAATCGTATTTTAAGGACAAACGGGACTAAGGCCAGCGTTACACCTGTCAGATCTAACGTAAGTTGTAGGGACGAAGCTATACTAAGGAATGAGAGCAATATCACCATCTCAACCCTTAGTATAGTCCCGTGCCTATAAATTACGTAAGACCTTACAATTGTAATCCCGGCCTTACGCCTAAACTTACGTTTAATGTAGTGGACATGCCTGCGAACACAGACGTAACGTCACAACCGAAACGTCCCAACTATATTGAAACGTAAATTGTAAGTCTCGTTTGGCGTAGAATAAGTGTCCTAAAAATAAGTTACTCTAATTTCTCAGATTATTCAGTCGGACTTGTTTTTGTTAGAGAAATAACACATTTTTTTAGTCTTCACGAAATAATACCTGTCATATTTATTATATATAATTACAAAATAAATTACATTAATATTTTTTATAATTCCACTTCGCAGGCTTCCTCGGGTAGGTACAAAAATATATCCGCCACAGGCTTAGTCACACTACAATCAATGATAAAATCCGCCATAGGCTTCACACATATATTTACATGTACACTATTCACATTATGTTGATGATCAGTAACAAGGTAAGCATAAGGTGCAAATTGCCTTAATTAAAAAAATAGTCACAACCAAAAAAATTAAAACACTTATTTCTTTCAAATGTAGGTATAGCGCTTGGAATAGCAAATGGAGAGGATATCTAGTGATCGTGACAACTAATAGTGATTGTATAAAAAATTACACATCGTTTTCTCAGCACGATTGAAGAAATTGTAGCTCTGAGAATACGAAATTACCTCCCGCGTGAGAATAATTTACTTTTATTACATCGAATGCTCCATCAGCATAACAAAGAATTTTAATCAGTGTGTTTTCCAGAAATGTATGCATTTACAACGGATCTACGTCGCACAAAACGAGAATTGGTCTAATTTAAAAAACACTCTCGTTCATACTCAGTCATTGTCCTTTAAATTCCTCATAATCCTTCCAATTTTGAATAGTCTGGCGGAGATCAACGGCTCCCCTTGGATTTTCCTCAGTAACATTACTGAGCTACTCACTCGAGGTATGTGCCTGCCGATAGCGAAACCGATCTACGAGTAAAAAGGGGATTTTATTGAGAGTAAGCTGGGCCTTTTATAAATATTTCTATGCTACTATGCTTCCAAATTATGATTGTAAAGGTATATAAAATCGTATAAAATATACCTGTTTCTTAGTGCAAAATTTGATTAAAGAATCAATATCACTAAAGTTTAAATCCTGCACCAAACCAAAGCTTTCTGTTTAGCCCAATGGTTGACTGGTAGAGAATGCCTTAAGGCGTTAAGTTCGCCATTTGTACTCTTTTATATTGTGCAATAAAGTTTAAATAAATAAATAAATAAATAAATAAAATTTGTTGTTGTCTACCCAAAATCAAGTTTATGAAAATTTTGTATAATATTTTGGAATTTGAAAACTATTGTCCGTTGTTGTGAAAATGTACCTTCCTTCCTTAAGTGTGTCCTTAAGTTTCTTTAAGTTCCTTTCCTTATAGTGTAGTTACACTAACGATCTTTATTACTAAGTTGACGCTTTGATATATAATTTGAAAGGCACTTAAATAAATATCGTGGGCATACCTACATACACAGCTTAAAAGTCAATAGGTACTCCATAATGTCGAGCAAAGTGTGTTCACGTGGGTTGTTGATCGAAACGACAACATCGCAAACTCTTTAATGACATCGGCAATGTTAAACTCAGTAATGTTGATGTCGATACTTTAGAAATTTTGGAATAAATAATAAAAACAAACGACAGCTGAATGTTAAATGCAGTTTTCGGCGAAACATCACCTACTATAAAACTATTCCTGTACCGTGTAAAATACTCTCAATTTATAATTAAACGATATTGCTTTTACTTGCTCTTAGAGTTAAGCCCGAGCCGTGGTGTGAATGTGTTGCGCGTTAAAAAAAAACTCATTACACGCGGCAGTCGGACGAGTGCCGTCTTTGAGAGCGCAGCCACCACTGTGGTATTATTCCAGATTATGCCGCCGCCCATACAAATGAAATCTCGCTTAAGCCCAGTGCAATTTCGGTACGAGTAAATAAGGCTCAAAATTTTTGCAGTCACTCACACTTTCTGAAATTCCTTTGCGTTTTACAGTTCTACGTTCTAATAGTCTGGGAGGAAAGAACTGAATGGCAGAAAAAGGAACTAATATTGTGATTCTGCAATGTTTATTGATATAGCATTTATTGTTTAAAGAATGGTACGTCTTCGGAGGGATGGATAAAAATGGGATAAACCTAAATGGCTTTAAGCAACAAAACAAGTTGTCAGCCTCCGTAGCCTAGTTGGTAGTGACCCTGCCTACGAAGCTGGAGGTTCCGGGTTTGAATCCCGGCGAGGGCATTATTTGTGTATTTATTTATCACAAATATTTGTTCCTTGGTCATGGTTGTCTATGTATATAAGTAGCTATATGTATCTATCTATTATATATATCGTCGCCTAGTACCCACATCACAAGCCTTAATTGAGCTTACCGTGGGACTAGGTTGATTTGGGTAAGATGTCCCAAGATATTATATTATTAGATATTATATGAAGGGTCAACGGAAACAACACATCCAGTGCTTAAAAAAATCAGGCAAATTCACACCTTATTCTGTTAAAAGTAAGGTGTTTTTTTCTTCTGTAATTTGAATTTACTAGACATGTTCTTTCCGTGGACCCTTCATATGGGGAGCGACTATAGTCGTTCTCTTTGAAAAATATTATAATCACTGAACAAAATTTAGTGTTTGCATCTTTAAAATTACCCTAGTACGGTCAAACGCAAAATAAGGTGTATATAAAACTGCTCAAAAATATGTCCCAGCGCACTTTAATTCTGTGTAATAAGAACGTCGTAACATATATTATTTATTCGACGATTCTTTCAATACAAATTTATTGCACTCGATTGTACGCCATCAAATTCTAAACCATATCTATTCCCGAACAGACTCTGTCAAGGTTCTTAAGATACTGTTTTATTAATACGGTAAATGGATGCTACGGCAATTTAGGCACATAAGTAACCTTCGGTCAATGCGAGTGGGGTCTAAGTGTAACGAGAGCTCCAAATAACCATTACATATTTAGTTAGTCTGTCCCCCGGGCTGCGCTTGCGGTCGCCGCCATTAGGGCGATTGAGCGTGTGCTGCGAGCACAAAGACGATACATGCACCTGCGAGTCTTATCGATGCGAAATATTGGGTTGGGAAATCAATATTGTAAATATTTATTCATATAAACTTTATTGCACAAAACATAGAAAATTGTACAAATGGCGGACTTAATGCTAAAAGGCATTCTCTACCAGACAACCATTGGGCCAAACAGAGACATTTTAGTTGGTGCTCAACAACTCGTATAAGTAATAAAGATATAGTAATACTAAATGACTATAACAATACCTACAATTACATACTCATCATCATCAGCCTATGTTAGTCCACTGCTGGACGTAGGCCTCTCCTATTAACTACGCATTAGGAGGTAAATGCCCATAATCGCCACGCTGGGCAAGGGGATTGACGATCGCAGTAATGTGTCCACTGTAATGACGCTGCTGCCCATCATCAATCTTGTAGAATGGTCAGTGACACTTCAATCCCTTAGTCGACTCTTACGACACCCGCAGGAGGAGTTGGGGTGGTGACAAATGTATTTATACTGCCGTCACCACACGGCAAATTACATATTAATACTTAAATAAACTAATACATATTTTATTATAGTATTCAATATCAGAAACTAATTGACGGAGGAAACTGCTTAAATTCGTCTACAAGAAGATGCTTACGGAGCAGAGCAGTCGTTTGAAAATGTGTTTGCTTGGGGCTTGTCGAATAGAGAGAGGTAGCGAGTTCCACAGACGGATTGCCTGAACGATGAAAGAGTAGAAATATGATTGTGTTGCTTGTGATCCGATTTATGACGGTTATTTATTAAATAATAGATTAATCGTGCTTAATGTTTTTATAAGACATCAATATTTGTTCATAAAATCATTAATTATAAATACATTACAAAAACAATATGACATAAATAGCTAGTAAATAGTATGAATTAAATTAAATCTAAAATAAAAACTGTAGTGACCTAAATCTCGTTCCGACTACCAGTAGGTTACCTAATGTAAGTTTTTAACCTAACATGGTCATTTAAGTTATTAGTATGACTTAAAACGGGATATTTACCATGTAAATTGAGATTATTGAGCACCAGAGGCCCATTTCTCAAAAGCTTGTAACTTGTAATACAAGTGGAAGTCTCTTTTTGACACTATTAATTTGATAAGGACTTCCGCTTGTATTACAAGTTACAAGCTTTCGAGAAATGGGCCCCAGGGTGCTTAGACAAGTTGCCAATCGCTAAAGGCCCGGCCACGACATTGGTCTAGCTAAGACGACCAGCGGCGAGCGCATCCATGAGTAGGAGCGGGATGGCTATATGGGTACTCCCTGTCGCACGTATGGTTTTCTGCTAAGCCGGTTGCCTTAAGGCCTGGCCACGACATTGGTCTAAGGCAACCAGTGGCGAGCGAATCCATGAGTTGGAGCGGTAAATCTAATCATTGTAATCATATTACATGTGAAATAAAGTTAGGAGAAGAGCCTTAAAATTGGCGTTCGTAACTCCAAATTCGTTTTTGAAGCGGTTTCATTTCGGAGCAATATGTGGTTTAAATTGTTGGCAAAAACAGAACAGCTTTTCGTTAAATATCACTGTTGGGTATGTTGTATGTTGTTTTGTAATAGTAAATTGTGCATCAAGGGAGGTAAGTACGGAATTACTAGCGAGTTAGTATTCCGCTTACCGACCGTGATGCATACAATGTCTTTCATCACATTTGCCGACAAAAAAAAATAAGTTTTAAGACATAATATGATTAAATGACGTACTGACATTTCTATTACTCCCTACTCTCCCTAGGGAATTTCACTTTTCTATTACTCCCGCTACGCACGCAAGCAATGGCGCGCTTAGACTGCAAGTATGATGAAAAATATATTTTCAAATATATATTAGTTGAGGTAGGGCATAGCGAATGACATCCCGCTTTGTGTGGTAGGGCACAGCACAGCGGATGCCATCTCGCTCTTATCTAGAGCAGAGCCCAACTGGGGAAGTACCTCCGCCTTACAGAAAACCGCAGCCAAATAACACTATCCCCTACACATAGTGTTGTGTTCCTGCTGGTGAGTAAGGTAGCCAGGCTCAACGAGGGTGCGGAGTGCTGCCGACGGGGGGACCTACGGAACTGACAATACTGGCTTCGGCCTGTGTTGGCGCGGCATGCCGGTGCGGCTATCAGGGAGACCCGGTGAAACGGCTGACCGCTGGCCGCCCGTAGGTCAGTAGGGTTCCCGAACCCAGGAACCACGTAATCTCCGCCCTGGGAGGCTGAACCGCCAACCTGCGCAAAATCCCTGGAGTAGTGGCCGTGCCGGAGGAGGAGACCGGAGTGGACCCGGCCGCTGCCACAGGGGGGGACCGGGGGCCCTTCCGTACGCCGTGCCTGCAGACCGCACTACCTGCGCTGTCCCCTGCCAGATTTGTTCCGTTTGTTTGTCCCTTGAGTCGTCGGCACTCCGAACCCTTCTTAGGATTAAGTACACCCACTATAATGGCGCGAAAACAGAAAAAGTTTGGACTATCAGCGGCATCTCCATCCACACAAGTGGACTACTGCAACATCAGGGGTATCCACTCTAACCTAAACGCAGTCCACTGCCACCTGGAAACTGCGCAGCCGACCATACTTTTCCTCACGGAGACGCAAATATCCTGCCCGGCGGATATATCGTACCTATTGTACCCCGGCTATACACTCGAACATAAGTTCGTGAGACACGCCGGTGTATGTATGTACGCCCGGCAGGATGTATGCTGTCGTCGTCTTCTTGCCTTTGAAGACAGGGACCTGTCAGTTTTGTGGGTGCGTGTGGACTACGGCGGCCACACCAGAGTCTACGCGTGCCTTTACAGGTCTCACAGTGGCAACACAGAGACAACCCGACTCTTCGAGCACATACAGTCGACATCCGACAGAGTGCTTGAGCAGTACCCATCCGCGGAGCTGGTGATTTTGGGGGACTTTAATGCCCACCACGTTGAGTGGCTGGGCTCCCGGTCCACCGACTTTGCGGGAAGGTCTGCTCACGAATTTTCTCTGGCCTATGGGCTCTCACAACTGGTACGTTCTCCCACGAGAATACCAGATATCGAGGACCATACGAGCTCCTTGCTTGACCTTCTGTTGACCACGCATCCGGACGGATACACCATCGCAGTAAATGCACCTCTCGGCTCGTCCGATCACTGCCTTATCCGGACAAATTCGCCTTGCGCGCAGCGAGAACCACCGCGACCTACTACTACTCGTCGCGTTTGGCAGTACGGGTCAGCAGATTGGGACGGATTGCGTGAATTCTACGCTTCGTACCCTTGGAGGCAGCTCTGTTTCGCATCGGATGATCCTGACTCCTGTGCGACTAATGTCGCCGAGACGATACAGCTGGGAATGGACTGTTTCATTCCCAACTCACTAATCGCTACAGGAGCAAAGAAGCGACCTTGGTTTAACCGGCCCTGTAAAGAAGCTGCGGTTCAAAAGCAGGCTGCTTACAGGGCTTGGACCAAGGCCGTAACTGATAAGGATCCGAACGTCTCTGATGCGAAACGCAGACTGAATGCTGCCTCGAGGTCCTGCAAAAGAGCTGTTGCCAGAGCAAAATTTGATTTTGTCGGCAGATTTGGCGAGAAGCTTGCAGGCCACCCTTCCGGGAGTAGGGCCTTCTGGTCACTTGCCAAAGCTGCCGAGGGAAACTTTTGTCGGTCGTCCCTGCCACCACTGCGAAATGCTGACGGTAATCTGGTCCATAGTGCAAAAGAGAAAGCCGATCTTCTAGGTGCTCTTTTTGCCTCGAACTCGACTGTGAGCGATGACGGCAGCATTATACCGCCTACCATCCCGCGGTGCGCACACTCCATGCCAGAAATTCGCATCTCCCAGAAAGATGTTCGGCGGGAGTTGCTGTCGTTAAACGTTCACAAGTCGAGCGGGCCAGACGGCATACCTGCAGTGGTGCTTAAACGTTGTGCTCCTGAGTTGTGTCCTGTGTTAACGCGTCTCTTCGCTCTTTCCAGTATCAAACGGGAAGTTCCATCTTCGTGGAAGACGGCCCTTGTGCACCCTGTTCCAAAAAAGGGTGACAGATCGGATCCATCGAATTATAGGCCTATCGCTATCACCTCTCTTCTCTCTAAGGTCATGGAGCGTATAGTTAACGCTAAGCTCCTTGGTTACCTAGAAGAACACGATCTTATAAGCGACCGCCAGTATGGCTTTCGCCACGGTCGCTCTACCGGTGATCTTCTAGTGTACCTCACTCACCGCTGGGCATCAGCCATTGAGAGTCAAGGCGAGGCTTTGGCAGTCAGCCTAGATATAGCGAAGGCGTTCGATCGGGTCTGGCATAGGGGCCTTTTGTCGAAGTTGCCATCTTATGGACTGCCCGAGGGATTATGCAGATGGATTGCTAGCTTTTTGTCCGGCAGACGCATTCGTGCCGTAGTAGACGGTAGCTGCTCTGATAGCATGGACATAAACGCTGGCGTCCCGCAAGGCTCTGTGCTATCCCCAACGCTGTTCCTTCTGCATATCAATGACATGTTGTCTATCGGCGACCTCCATTGCTATGCGGATGACAGTACTGGGGATACTTTTTACACAGGCCGTGCTAATATCCCTCGCTCTGTGGTACTGGAAAGTCGCGGAAAACTTGTGTCTGACATCGAGAACACTTTATCTAGAGTCTTGTTATGGGGTCGGGATAACCTAGTCAGGTTCAACCCCACAAAGACACAAGTTTGCGCGTTTACCGCTAAAAAAACCCCATTTACTGTGGCTCCAAAGTTCCAAGACACAGCTCTTACCATGTCAGGGAGTATTGGGATCCTCGGAGTCAACATTTCCAACGACGTCCAATTCCGATGTCACCTAGAGGGAAAAGCTACGCTGGCATCCAAAAAGCTCGGGGTGCTCAATAAAGCGAGGGGATACTTTACTCCGGGGCAAAGACTTCTGTTATATAAGTCGCAAGTCAGACCCCATATGGAGTATTGCTGTCACCTCTGGGCAGGAGCACCTGTATACCAGCTTGCACCCTTTGACTCGGTTCAGAGACGAGCTGTCCGAATAGTCGACGATCCCAGACTCACAGGCGGTATTGAACCCTTAAGTCTAAGGAGAGACTTCGCCTCCTTATGTGTGTTCTATCGTCTGTACAATGGGTTGTGCTCTGAAGAACTGTTCGACATGATGCCAACGTCCACTTTTCATCATCGCACCGCTCGCCACCGACTGGGCGCTCATCCTCACACCTTGCAACCTAAATGGTCGCGCACCGTGCGGTTTCAGAGGAACTTCCTCCCGCGGACGGTCCGTCTGTGGAATGAGCTCCCTGCCGAGGTTTTCCCGTTGGACTACAGTATGGGGTTCTTCAAAAGAGGAGTATACAAGTTCTTATTGGGTCGGCAACGCGCATGTGACACCCCTGGGGTTGCAAGCGCCCATAGGCTACGGTGACTGCTTTCCATCAGGCGGGCCGTATGCTTGTTTGCCACCGACGTGGTATAAAAAAAAAAAAAAATCCACTTTTTCACCTTATTGAGGTGACTTTATGGATACATGACTTTGTAACTGATCGTACGTACAGTCGAGGAAAGTAAAGTAAAGTAAAGTAAAGTCAAATTCATTTATTGCATGAAAACAGGTTATACAGTTGTTAAGTAATTACATAGATTCTCCATTTTCTACCCGCGTGGGGTATGCAATAATTAACTAGCATGCAGGAAGTAATATTATGTATACCTTAATCATTCATATTCGTAAAATATTCACTTAAACTATAAAAACATTTGTCCGTTAGCCATCCATACAGTTTCTTTTTAAATGCTGTCAGTGGTAACTTCTTAATACAATTTGGAAGGTGGTTAAAGACTTTGACACTCATGGGCGCAACACTGTTTTTAAATGAAGCAGTTTTATGTTTTGGGCATACTTTATCAAAACCATATTTTTCTTGCAGTCTTAGCCTGGGTTGTTTATTTTCAAAAAGATGACTGTTAGTTTTAACAAATATAGAAATTTCATAAATATACAGACATGGATACGTTAACAATTTAAGTTTTCTAAAAAGTGGGAGACAGGAATCCCTTTGCTTTAATCCATTTACTGATCTGAGACACCGCTTCTGGCGCCTAAACACTTTTTCCCTTGTTGTACAGTTTCCCCAAATCACAAGACCATATCGAAGGTTGGACATTACATATGAGTGATAAGCTAGCAGTGCCGTCTTCTCTGACGATATTTCTCTCAGTCTTCGAAGTGGATATATAAATTTACTAAGCTTATTGATAATATTTTCAGAGTGTGAGTTCCAGTTCGTGTGGCAGTCAAGTTGTAGTCCTAAGAATTTTATTGTCTTTACATTTTCAATTTCCAGTCCTTTATATTCGACCTTAATGTTATAAGGCTCAGCCTGGGGAGCATGGAATTGCATATATTTAGTTTTTGACATGTTTACCTTTAAATTATTTGCTTCTAGCCATAGAAGGACATCATGAAAAACTTTATTGGCGATTGAATTATGCTCTTGTTCGTTACCTCCTTGTATGATAATAGAACAATCATCAGCAAAGAGAAGCATCTTTTGATCCGTAACTTTTGGTAAATCATTTATATAAAGAATAAATAAAAGTGGTCCCAAGATGCTTCCCTGTGGCACGCCTACTTTTATGCTCCTTAGGTCTGATCTGTAAGTATTTAGTGACTTAGTGTTACTACAGTATGACACTACTTCAGTATATTGCGATCTGTTTTCAAGGTAAGATTTAAGCCAAAGATAACAATTTCCTCTAATGCCATATTGGTATATCCTGTTTAGCAGTATACTATGGCAGACTCTGTCAAACGCTTTAGACATATCTAAGAAAATCGCAGAAACAGAAATTCTTTGGTCTCTACATTTGGCTATAGTATTGACAAGTTCATAGATAGCAAGAGTCGTTGATTTCTTTGCCCTAAATCCATATTGAATATCTGATATGACCATATTTTTCTCAAAAAAATTAATCATTCTAGTGTAAATAACTTTTTCAAAAATTTTTGAAAAGATGGGTATCAGAGCGATTGGACGATAATTATCTATGGCACATTTTTCTCCTTTTTTAAATATGGGTCTAGTTATAGTAGTTTTTAGTTTATTTGGAAAAACCCCGTCCCTTATTGATAGATTTATGATGTGACACAATGGATAAACAAGAATATCTACATTTTGTTTCATTAAGGACGTAGGGATGTTGTCATAGCCAGTGGACCTGGTATTGCGTAGTGACTTGATTATTTCAATAATTTCATAAGGGTTTACAGGTTGTAAAAAGATAGAGGTTGCAACGCGGCTGTTGCTGTGATTATTTATTGCTAGATTCTCTGTATGTTCATTTGCCTCGTCCACAAATTTGTCGTTAAACGCATTTGCTATTTGTGTTGGGCTACTAATAACCAGACCGTTTTGACGAATTATACCTATACTTTTGCTAATTTCTTTATTGTCAGTATTATCCTTTATCACATTCCAAGTCGCTTTGGTAACATTATCTGATTGACTAACGTATGTGGCGTTTGTGATTTTTTGCGAGTCTTGTACACATTTTTTAAGTATTCTTGTGTATTTTGTATAGTTATTTCTTATATTTCCGTTTCGACTACGTATATATTGATGATACATGTGTCTTTTCTTTTGGCTTGAAATTCGTATACCATTTGTAATCCAATTCGGCTTTCTAATGTTATTCTCTCTAACCCTGATAAGTGGGAAACAAAGATCGAAGAACAAAACAATTAAATCATGAAATTTAGTAAACGCTTCATTCGTGTCATCTGAAGTAAACGTTTAAAATAAGAGTAAATTGAATGTTTAGCACTTTGCGGTTCAAGTTAAATTGGTTGTGTTGTATGTACTAAGCACGTCCAACGTAAAGTGAGCCATAAACTGCTAAACATTCAATTTCCTCGACCGCACATACCTACTCAGTTAGTTACCTACTTAGTTCTGCAATGGAATTCGACTTCGTACCCATGTAATTAAATGAAGTAGATTTAAAGACCTATTTAAAGGCTTAACTCTCATGACTGTTGGTTCTTGGTCCATTTTGACGCATGGTCCTTTAAAAAATCGTGGGTTGGCAACACTGCATTATAAATTCAAATTTGTGTTTAATCCATGGTCAATCTGTGGAACATAAAAATAGATTGTTTGTTTACTTATTGGTAGTAGATTAATCGGATGGAGTGGCCGAGTGGTCTAGGCATCAGCTGAAAGCTTAGGACGTTGGTTCAAATTCAAATGCTACCTTCGCGTTGGTAAACTTGGGTATTTTTTCTTTGGCATATGGCATCGATGACAATAGTGTGTCAACTGGACTATGATGATGTTGCTGCCCACTTCGATACATAAAAATGGTCAGTTACACTTTAAATCCCTTAGTCGACTCTTACGACACCGACGGGAAGAGTTGGGGTGGTGGCAAATGTATTCTTGCGTCCGTCACGACACGGCTACAGTGGCAAACATTACTTTAAATATCGCGAATTCAACGACGACTTTTAATGTAAACAAACTTATTTTTTTATGTTCCACAGATTCTATAGATTAAACAGAAATTTGGAATTTATGCGGATGCAGGAGGCCCTACCGCGAACCACGAACGAAGTGTTGTCTCCCTGTCACATTACGTACAAATTCACAAGTGCAATTCATTCGTTCCTTCGCGGTAGGGCCTCAGTGTTGATAACCCGCGATTTATCTTTGCCGTATTTTTCTACTGTCATCATTTGACAGACAGTCTTTATACTTTGTTTGGTTTGGTGTTTAAAAAAAGGTAAACAATCTTGCAGTATCTTTTTATTGAAAAATGCATATAAAAATCCAAACTAGGTACTTAATGAATCAAAAACAATGTAAATCACTGTATTTCCTTGTTATATTATGTATATTTGCTAAAACTTATTTTCTACTCGTAGTTTTCAATAAAAAGATACTGCAAGATTGTTTACCTTTTTTTAAACACCAAATCAAACAGAGTGTAGTCACTGTGTGTGCTGCAAAAATGTGTAACGTTTTGGTTATCCCTAACCCGTACTCGCGTACGTAGATATTGACAATAGCGCGAAAAATAATTGGAAGCGTATCACGTTCGCCTCGTATAGATGCAGATGAGCCCACTATTTGTCTTCCCTGATGGCGGGCTTGATTAAACCGTGAAACATTTAGCGTTACCTGCCGCTGCTACAGTTCACGCGAACAGCGCATCGCCGTTCCACCGATCATTCTTAAACTTTAGTTAAACTACTTAAACACGATTCTATTGTGGCTTAAAGTAATCGGAGTTGCTGCAAAAATTTGTCTAATACAACTATGAAGAATTACAATTTTAATTTATTTGTAAGATGCTCCTTTCGCGACACAAAACGTTGTTTGATTCATCAAAAGCAACACGATAGGTAATATCTTTTTACAAACAACATTACAATTTTACCTTATTAATTTAAATTGTAAATATTTCGCCGTAAAAGCAGTTGTCAAAATGTTTGTACATGATTAAGACATATCGTTAACGGATTGTTCTTAAACTTTAGTTAAACTGCTTAAACACGATTCTATTGTGGCTTAAGTAATCGGAGTTGCTTTGTGCAGAAATTAGTCTAATGCAACTATAAAGCTGATGTAGAATTAAAATTTATTTTAATTTATTTGTATGATGTACCTTTCGGGACACAGAACGTTGTTTGATTTATCAAAAGCAACACGGTAGGTAAGATCTTGTTTACAAATAACATCATAAATGAGATATTACAATTTTACCTTAAAATTTTAAATGGTGGTCTTAATATTCTGCTTAACATGTCTAGTCAATTCAAATTAGGTACAGAAGGAAAAACCACCTTACTTTTAACAGAATAAGGTGTGAATTTGCTCTGATTTTTTAAGCCCTGGACATGTTTTTTTCGTGGACCCTTCATTTGTCAAAAAGTTTGTACATGATTAAGACATATCGTTAACCGATTATTCTTAAACTTTAGTTAAACTGCTTATCACGATTATATTGTGGCTTAAAGTAATCGGAGTTGCTTTGTGCAAAAAATTGTCTAATGTACATTTATTTGTACAGTCAACCAATAATTAGGTCAGTCGGAATGTCGGAAACTATGTCAAAGTGACGTTATACAACTAGTAAGAAATCTCTTACTACTTGTCAGTATGACATGGCTCTAAAGTGGTCTAGGATGCCAATCGATTGACTGTTTATAAGACCAAAATGGAGAAACAATACTTACCATCCTACTAAATTAGAAGACGTTCATTAATAACGGTGTTAGGTTTGAGCATTGGTACATTATAATATGTGTTACGTTATATAACGAAGTGTCACTGACCATTATTTGATAAAAGATGATGGGCAGCAGCGTCATCATAGTGGACACATTACTGCGATCGCCAATCCGCTTGCCCTGCGTGGCGATTGTGGGTATTTTCCTTCTAATGCGTTTATATACGCAATATACGCATAGTTGATAGGAGAGGCCTACGTCCAGCAGTGGACTATAATAGGCTGGTGATGATGATGATGACGTTATACAATAATCGCAAACGCCTACAAAATCAGTTTATTATTTTATTGTCAGCCTCCGTAGCCTAGTTGGTAGTGACACTGTCTATGAATGTTGGTAGTGACAGGCCTTATTTGTGTATTTATTTACCACACATACATATTTGTTCCTGGGTAGAATGCAAGAATAATATTTAAATATCTATAAACATAATTGGAGCTTACCGAGGGACTAAGTCGATTTGTGTAAGATGTCCAAAGATATTTATTTATTATTATTATGCAGAAAGATGTAAGATGCGCCAGATTACGTTGTGCTATTAACTCGTCCAATAAATGAATATTTTTGCAACGCTAGGGGGCAATTCCTCTCATAGTGATTAGAGCAGATAAATGACGGACATTAGGTATAATTAATGTTTAGGTGGTCGTAATCGCATCGCGTAAAGTGGCGGCGCCATTACTTTACAGCTGCTGTTGCCGAAATATTGCCCAAAATAACATTTTCCGCTGATGATTTTCTCTAGCTTTTTTACATGATAAATAAAATAATATACATGGTCGACTGAGGCAGAAGAAACTATGAAGCAAATATAGGATTACAATTTAATTTAATCTATTTGTAAGAACCTACTTTCGGGACATAGAACATTGTTTGATTTATCAAAAGCAACTCGGTAGGTAAGATCTTTTTATAAAACCCATTGAATTAGAGTTATTACAATTTTACCTTATTTTAAAAAATAAATATTCCGCTGTCAAAAAGTTTGTACATGACTAAGACGTGTCGTAAAATGGCTGTTTAATTTTCCTATATTGTTAACGTACAATTTTGTATGATTATCAATACTTTGTCTACTATTTCACGTAATTAAAAATATCTGTGGACATTTTTCACATCCTTAATTGTTAATCAATCAGTAATTGTATTTCATATCTGAGATTAAAAAAAATTGTAAAAGCGAGAATAAATGTGCTCAAGCTTTTTGAGAAATGCCGTTCAATAATATTACAGTACACGGCGATAAAGTTTACATATCGGTCTTTGGAAAGAGACAAATAATATTGCATAAACGTCACATAATATAAGAGAGGGCTTTATAAAGCCGAATCTCTTTCCAGAGACCGATATGTGCATACTTCATCGCCGAGTACCTACTGTAATATCATCAATTGTCTGGCTTTCGTCGTTTAAGGAATATACAGGGTGTGGCCTGTAATAGGAGCAAAAAATGAAACGGTACACTAATAACCCAATAAATAGTCATAATTTAATAGTTAAAACTTAAAAAAAAAAAAAAAATTTTTGCAAAAAAAAAAAATTTTTTTTCCTTTTTTTTATGTAGTTTTACTGCAGTCGACTTATACCAAAAAAGTTAAATCGGTGTAACACAAAAAAAAAAATTTTTTTTGCTAAACCAGTTAAAAAACCATGAGTTCAAAAAAACTTTTTAGCTCATTTAGTTTTATGTTCACTGAACTACCAATATGTTTAATCATTAATAAGGTACAATGTTGTGATACCTAGATACATCACTCATAGGTCGTAACTTTAACATACTGTTTCTCCTTAATGGATAACTTTAAAACACTGGGACCTTTTGCGAATAACTAGAGGCAGTCAGAGGAGTCTTCCATTTGATTTTTTGCTTTAGTTACAGGGCCCACCCTGTATAAAGACCAACAGTGCATTCTACAATTAGCTTCCCATCAGGACCTTCCGCGAATCCTGTAAAATCAGTCAATATTTGACGGGTGTGTCGATGGAGATGTCACAATTTCCTGCACTTAACAGCGCGGAAGCAATTTTGACGAGTCATCAAACGACGGACACCCGGTGGAGTCACTGCGTCTACAGCGGCCCTACCGCGAATAACTAAATTCGTAAATTTCGAGGATTTGTCTCGCTCACTCTAATGACGCCTTCGTTTGAGTGACAGAGAAAGATCCTCGAAATTTACGAATTTCGATTTTCGCGGTAGTAGGCATTGCCTATCATTATCATTAGTTGCCGGTAAATGGCTAATGGGACTTTATTTTAAGCGACTGTCATATATTATTATATGGATCTTTAATAAATAGGCATATATATAGGTATCATTGGGCATTCGTACTTGAGCATTTCTTTTTATTTTTACCAATTTCATAATTTTCAATTTCTGGGTAAATTTTGGGTTAGGTTAGGTTTAAAGATATATTGATTTAAACTTTCACGATTATCACTCATACATATTTTACAGACAAACGGGTCTTAATCGCGTAAAGTCTGTCTGCCTGCGACCACGGGTGTAACGTCATGCCCGAAACGTCAGGATATAATTAAACGTAAGTTTACGCGATTAAGACCCGTTTGTCTGTAAAATATAGGTTTAAAGATATTTATTCTCAAAAAAGACATACAAGTCACTTACATGAGAACAGCATTATAGTAAAATAATAATTTTATAACGGTAGAAACTTAAAATCGTTTGATAGGAGCACGCTCATATGATTAATTTTTAAGGTAGTGGTAGTGGTTAAAAATGTAGTGTGATAACTGTATTTTAAATTCGTTGAATGAGCTTGCCCCTCTCAAAGCAGACGGTCATCATCATCATCATATCAGCCGAAAGACGTCCACTGCTGAACATAGGCCTCCCCCAAAGATTGCCACAATGACCGGTCCTGCGCCACCCGCATCCAGCGGACTCCTGCGACCTTCACCAGGTCATCGGTCCACCTTGTGGGGGGCCTACCCACGCTACGCCTTCCGGTACGTGGCCGCCACTCAAGAACCTTCCCGCCCCAACGGCCATCGGTTCTACGCGCAATGTGCCCCGCCCACTGCCACTTCAGTTTAGCGATTCGGAGAGCTATTTCGGTTACTTTGGTTCTGCTGCGGATGGTCTCATTTTTAATCCGATCACGCAGAGAGACTCCTAGCATAGCCCTCTCCATTGCCCTTTGGGTGACTTTGAGCCTTCTTATGAGACCCATTGTAAGCGGCCACGTTTCAGTACCGTATGTCATCACTGGCAACACACACTGATTAAAGACTTTCGTCTTCAAACACTGCGGAATATTGGACGAAAATATGTGTCGTAGCTTCCCGAACGCTGCCCAACCGAGTCGGATTCGACGATTGACCTCTTTCTCGAAGTTGGACCTACCTAACTGAATAGTTTGCCCTAGGTATATGTATTCGTCTACAACTTCGAGTGTAAAGTCTCCGATTATTACGGGAGTTGGTGCTACATGGGAATTCGACATGATTTTCGTCTTATCCATGTTCATCCTAAGACCAACTCGCTCGGAGGCTTTACTGAGGTCAACGAGCATAGTACTTAAGTCCTCCAAGGTCTCAGCCAAGACTACTATATCGTCAGCGAATCGAAGGTGAGTGAGGTACTCGCCGTTTATGTTGATACCCAGCCTTCTCCAGTCCAGAGTCTTAAAGACATCCTCCAGTGCAGCGGTAAACAGCTTAGGGGAGATGACATCTCCTTGCCTAACTCCCCGCTGCAGCAGAATAGGCTTCGAGCTCTGGTCTTGGAGTCGGACTGACATTGTGGCGCTCTCGTACAAACACTTCAACACCTCGATATAGCGGTAGTCGACTTGGCACCGTTGGAGAGACTGTAGTACTGCCCATGTTTCGATCGAATCGAAGGCTTTCTCGTAGTCCACAAACGCTAAACAGAGGGGCAGGTTATATTCTTCGATCTTCTGTATAACCTGGCGAAGCGTATGGATGTGGTCTACGGTACTAAAGCCTCTTCGGAAACCGGCTTGTTCGGGAGGCTGGAAGTCATCAAGCCTGCATGCAAGACGATTCGTAATGATTCTTGAAAACAGCTTATAGACATGGCTCAGAAGTGAGATGGGTCGGTAGTTCTTCAATAAAGCGTTGTCACCTTTTTTGAAGAACAGTACCACCACACCTCTGTTCCATGCCTGTGGCGTTCTCCCTTCCAGTAAGACGGAATTGAACAACTTCTGAAGGGCCGTAAGGATCGGTTTACCACCCGCCTTCAGAAGCTCAGCTGTAATTCCGTCCTCCCCAGGCGCCTTGTTATTTTTGAGCTGTTCAAGACCCATTCTAATCTCGCACAGGCTGATGTCCGGGATATCTTCTGTATAGTGTCGGGTCAGTCTAGCTCTGAGGTCTTCCGGTAGATCAACTTCGGGTCTGCTAGTTGACGTGTACAGCTGTCCATAAAAACCCTCTATCTCACTCAGCAGCTCAGATCTGGATGTGATGATTCTACCATCCTCAGTCTTTAATTTGGCGAGCTGGCTTTGCCCAACAGACAGATCCCTTGCAAAAACTTTAGAGCCCTTGTTCCGCTCGATGGCTTCTTCTATACACTTGGTACGGAATTGGCGCATATCGCGTTTGAGGGACTTAGAGATTTGTCTGTTGAGCTGCCGGTATAAAGTCGCATCAACTGAGGATTGTAGAACCAGTTCACTCCTTTTTTCCATTAGCTTCTGAGTGGAGTCGGAGAGCTTTCTGGTCTTATTTGTCCGCTGGGCCTTAAAAAACTTAGACCCAGCGCTATGGACAGCTTCCACAAACCCGTCGTTGAATACGTCCACGTCATCGCCTATGCAATCGAAACGGTTTTGGAGTTCCAGCTGAAAGCTCTCGGGGTTTTGGAGATGGAGTGCAGGACGGAGCGTAGACTTCATCAGTCGCGAGCGTTCTAGCTTAGGACATATATTCAACGTGCCTCTTACCAGGCGGTGATCGCTACCGGTTTTAACCGTACTGATCACAGAAACATCGTTGAATATATGTCTCTTCGTCGACATGATGAAGTCGATCTCGTTTTTAGTTGCACCGTCGGGACTCATCCAAGTCCATTTTCTGTGCTCGCGTTTCTTAAAGAAGGAGTTCATCATGTAGAGTCCCTCCTTCTCCAAGAAACCAGCCAGCAGATGGCCCCGGTGGTTCCGACGTCCAACCCCAAATTGCCCCACCCTCAGTTCGTCACCATCTCTCTTGCCCAGTTTCGCGTTGAAGTCCCCCATAACAACGGTGAAGTAGGTTCTGGAGCTATGCATGGCTTTTGAGATATCATCATACATAGCCTCCACCTCGTCGTCGGAGTGTGTCGAAGTCGGCGCGTACACCTGTATGACCTTCAGCGAGTATCTCTCAGATACTCTGAGTATAAGGTACGCCACCCTAGCCGACACACTCTCGATCTTCACCACGTTGTTTACGAGGGACTTGTGGACGATGAACCCGACACCTCCCTGGGACTGTTGGTCGCCCTCCCGGAAATAGAGCAAGTTGCCGGACTTTAGGATTATCGTGTCCTCGCCCTCTCTTCGGACTTCTGACAATCCCACAATGTCCCAACGCAACTTGCTCAATCCTTCCTCCAGTTCCACTAACTTTTCGTCGGTCCGCAGTGTACGTGTGTTGTACGTTGCCAGGGCCAGAGGTCGTCGGTGGTGGTAGCCGGATCTTTGCCGGAGATTCTTAGCACCCCTGACCCCGCTAGCACCCTGGCCGCTACCATAACCAGGGCACCGGGGGTCGCCGGAACCTCGGGGCCGCGGCCTTGTTTGTCTTTTCATGGGGGGTAGTTGCCATAATCGCCACGCTTGGCATGCGGGTTGGCGATCGCAGTGTCTCCACCGCACTTTAGGGATGCTGCTGCCCATCCCCCGGTGGTCTTGGTCGTAGTTTTCAGACATACCCGGGTCAAAGCAGACGGTAATTTATTATAAATCTGTGCACCTTCATAGGTAAACATTTTTTGCCCTAATTGAGGTTATTTCTACTCAGAATCACAAGCTCTTTTGATAAATGAAATACTCACTTATGCGCACAAGTCGATATAGTCCCACGTTAAGCTTAAGGCTTGTGTTGTAGGCACTAGGTGACGATGTGACTAATAGTTATAATATACATATAGATAGAATAGATACAGGGTGTAAGTCTAATACGGGCGAAGCTCTTAATGGGTGTTAGTTTACGACATATTAAATACATTCAAATAACTTTTACTCAAAATCAGAGCAACAAAATTTTCCATACAAAATAATTCGGCGCGCAATGTAAAGCAACATACGCGAGTTAAGCACTCGTTGACAGCTAATTTCAAAAGCAGATGACATAACTGCCAAATCAACAATAACAAATGTTTGTACCTACATTGCTGCTCCGATAATCTTAAAAAAATTCTGTGGGGTCTACATTAAGAGTAACTTTAAAAAAACCTTGTAATCCATGATTACACTAATGAATGCCATGCCTGGTTTAATTGATCGCCCGTATTAGATTTACACACTGTATACATATCATCATCATCATCACATCAGCCGAAAGACGTCCACTGCTGAACATAGGCCTCCCCCAAAGATTGCCACAATGACCGGTCCTGCGCCACCCGCATCCAGCGGACTCCCGCGACCTTCACCAGGTCATCGGTCCACCTTGTGGGGGGCCTACCCACGCTACGTCTTCCGGTACGTGGCCGCCACTCAAGAACCTTCCCGCCCCAACGGCCATCGGTTCTACGCGCAATGTGCCCCGCCCACTGCCACTTCAGTTTAGCGATTCGGAGAGCTATTTCGGTTACTTTGGTTCTGCTGCGGATGGTCTCATTTTTAATCCGATCACGCAGAGAGACTCCTAGCATAGCCCTCTCCATTGCCCTTTGGGTGACTTTGAGCCTTCTTATGAGGCCCATTGTAAGCGGCCACGTTTCAGTACCGTATGTCATCACTGGCAACACACACTGATTAAAGACTTTCGTCTTCAAACACTGCGGAATATTGGACGAAAATATGTGTCGTAGCTTCCCGAACGCTGCCCAACCGAGTCGGATTCGACGATTGACCTCTTTCTCGAAGTTGGACCTACCTAACTGGATAGTTTGTCCTAGGTATATATATTCGTCTACAACTTCGAGTGTAAAGTCTCCGATTATTACGGGAGTTGGTGCTACATGGGAATTTGACATGATTTTCGTCTTATCCATGTTCATCCTAAGACCAACTCGCTCGGAGGCTTTACTGAGGTCAACGAGCATAGTAGTATACATATAATGAAGTAGAGCATAGTAGTATACATATAATGAAGTAGATAATTAAATACATACAACACATTCAACAACTATGGAACAAATATTTATGGGATAAATACAAAAAAATGATCACCATCGAACCTGGAACTTGGAACTTTGCAATCAGGGTCACTATTGTTTTATATGAATCTTTTATAATATGACGTCTGATAGTAAGCGTTTAGAGTAGTAGGTGATTATTGAGCGTTTCGAATCTTCGATCGAAACTCTCAATAATCATGATTGATTCGTGTGTTAGGATCACGTCGTCATTTGTTAGTGGTTATAAACAGGTTTAAACGAGTTTCCATTTCATTGTACAGAAAATCATCACATCGCATAGACGTTAGCAAATTTACAAATTATGAAGTTTGTAAAGCAAGCACAGTCATTAGATTTATATAAAAATTATTCAGTTTCCAATAATAAAGTATATTTACGGCACGGTAAACTTTTACCAAGCACTATTCGATGTCTAATATGCGGTCCTTCTAACTGCGGAAAAACGAATTTAATTATCGGACTTCTAATGCATGACAACGGATTGAGGTTTCAAAATGTGTATGTTTATTCTAAAACTTTGTTTCAACCGAAATACTTATTTCTAGAAAAAGTTCTTCGTCGGGTACCTGGGGTTTCGTTTTTCAAATACAATGAAAATGAACAAGTCTTAAATCCAAATCAAGCAAAACCAGATTCAGTCATGATATTTGATGACATTGCATGTGAAAAACAAAACAACGTTCGAGATTATTTTTCTATGGGACGTCACTGCAAAATAGACAGTTTTTATCTTAATCAAACGTATAGCAAAATTCCTAAACAATTAATAAGGGATAATGCAAATCTTATTATTCTTTTCAAACAAGATGAAACTAATTTGCGTCATGTATATAATGAACATGTAAATACAGACATGCCTTGGTCTCAATTCAAAGAAATGTGTGCTAAAATATGGTGCACACCCTATAATTATTTAGTTATAAATAAAGACTGTGAAAAAAATAAAGGATGCTACAGATTGAATTTCGACACGTTCATTATTCTTAATTAATATTAGCATATAAAACCTAGCACAATACGATGCTCATCATTTAACATTTTAATTTCTTCGAAGAAACAACATTAATTGCGGTAACCATGGAAAAAGATACTAAACGAGAGATTATTAAGTCGGCAGATGCTGTTAAGCGTAAACTTAAAATGTTGCGTGATATGTCTACTGAAAATCAGAACTTTCTCGAGTCAATTCTTAAGCCGATCACTCAACCTCTCAATCAAATAGCTGATCGAAGTGCTTTAGACGGAAGAAAGAAGCATGTATCTGATATTAGCCCTGATTACCATAGTACACCGAAAAAAGTAAAGTATGATTTGAGTGACACTAAACCAAGTTCATCTCATGATGACACGGTTTACGAATTAAACCGTCCAACTACTAAAGACGAAAAACTTCAACAAGATGAAGAAGATGCTTCGGATTTGAGTGACAAGAGTGAAAAAGAAGACGATGAGTCTAATATGGTTACTTCCGATGAGGAAACTTTTGAGAGCATTTCCAGTTTAGATCGAAACTATTCATCTCCGCTTTCATTTTCTGCAAAAGCATTTGAAGATGTGCCTTATGGAGTCAGACTCGAAAGAGGAAAACTTATGATGGGAACACAGAGAGTATATGTATCAGACCAAACAATTACTATTAATGCTAATACTTATGACAAAACACCAGGTCTAGTCCAATTACTGTTTAAAAAAACACCAGATTTGGATTTAGTGACTGAAGTCGATAAAGAAAACTATAAATTAATATTGAATCAAACAAATGCTCATCACAGAGACTTTGACTCAAAAAAACCAATCAAGAGTAACAGAGGTGTCAAGTATTTGCAGATTATTAAACCCTTATTTAAACACGTCAGAGTTTGTGAGAGTACAGAGAATCTTGCTATTGGTGACGGTTTAAAATGTCTTTTAAAGAAAGTGAAGCCTAATATAGATTATGTGTATTGGGATGATCCAAACGAGTTAGTTGATAGGCTGAAGTTATTAATAGCTTCTCGAGATGCCGGTAATACCGGTCTTGATAACGAGATTATATCGATAATTGAGGAATTACGAGAAAGTAACATAATTCAATAAAACAAGAGTTTTGTTTATTATAATATCAGTTTACCTTGATACACAGTCAATAGCGGACGGATTATGAATATCGACAAATTTGGACACCACGTTCATAAGCGATTGCGTGTAGATCAAAGTTCTGATGCATTACAGAAGACGCAAAGCGGAGATTACAATTTACGGTCAGCAAGACTTAAAGGTTTAACATCCCCGCTTACGAACGATGAAGCGGTTAATAAGGAATATGTAGATCATATAAATAAATCTATTCAGACTAATTTGGCTAATATCATACTTCGCCTTCAACACGTAAACTCTAGTTTGAAGGAAATTGAGACAAAGTTTTGCACCAAAGAGGAGGTTATGAAAATTTTAAAGGAGAGTAAACAATGAGCAAGCAAGATATTGTAAACGAAATTCATAAAGATGCAAGAAGAAATTTTAGGCGCTGCCCGGTGATATTAAGGGGCATCAATGATTTGTGGCAAGCTGATTTGATCGATATGATTAAATTTAGTTCCGTAAACAAGGGATATAAATATATTTTGGTTGTTATTGACTGTTTTTCCAAATATGCGTGGGCTGTACCTGTAAAATCAAAAACTAAAACAGAAATAGCGCTGGCGTTACTGAATATTTTGGGTTCTAATCACATTCCACGAAATTTACAAACAGATATGGGTAAAGAGTTTTACAACGATGTATTTCGTAAGTTGATGAGAGAAAAACATATAAATCACTACTCTTCGTATTCCACGAAGAAAGCTTCTATTGTAGAACGACTAATAAGAACATTAAAAACCAAACTGTACAAACATTTTAGTTTACTTGGACACTTTAAATGGATAGGAACTCCACTAAATAATATAGTTAAAACCTATAATGAGACTAAACATCGGACAACTAAATTTAAGCCGGATGATGTAAATCATACAAATGAGCATGTTGTCAGAAATAACATCTTGAACAAACAAAAAAACGTGTCTCAGAAAGAAATTAAGCTTAAAATAGGAGACTGTGTAAGAATAAGTAAGCACAAATCAGCTTTTAAAAAGGGATATACTCCAAACTGGTCTACAGAACTGTTCAATATTACCAAAGTTAAAAATACCAAACCAGTAACCTATAACATTGAAGATTATCGTAAAAATAATATACTCGGCTCGTTTTATAAACAAGAACTGCAAAAAACGGCTCATCCTAATGTATATCTTATTGAAAAGGTTATAAAAAGGAGGGGAAATAAACTTTTTGTTAAATGGTTAGGCCTTAGCGAGGCAGAAAATAGTTGGATAAACACAGTTGATTTAGTTTAATATAAATAAATGTAGTATTCTATTTCTCATCATTAAATAATAAGTGATGCAAGGAAGTGGACTTATTAACAGCGTGATAAATAACCTACCTTTTGAATTACATTTGCCTGGATATAACTATTGCGGACCAGGTACCAAACTTGAAGAAAG